>CAUYON010119383.1:0-24401 GCA_963573935.1 Arctocebus calabarensis
GTGGCAGGCGCCTGTAGTCCCAGCTACTTGGGAGGCAGAGGCAGGAGACTCGCCTGAGCCTAGGAATTGGAGGTTGCTGTGAGCTGTGATGCCACAGCACTCTACCCAGGGTGACAGCTTGAGGTTCTGTCTCAAAAAAAAAAAAAAACCTGACTTTCAAGAAACTATAGGGTGACAAGTTCAAGGTCACCTGCTGGACAAAGAAGAGAGGCATATAGATGGGGCTTGGACCCCTTACCCGCCTCCAACCAAAGTTGCTCCACTTTCCTCAATCTGATATTCAGGAGTTGTCCGATTTTATTTCAGAGCCACTAATCTTGTCCAGTTCATTCATTTTATAAATTAGGACACTGAAGCCCAGAGAAGGTAAACAACCTGTCTCAGTCACACAACACTCAAAGCCAGGTTTTATTTTTTTAAATTATATTTTATATTATTTTAATTTTATTTTTTATTTTGAGTGGGTAGAGGCCGTGGCATGATAGCTCATAGCAACCTCAAATTCCTAGGTTCGAGCAATCCTCTTGCCTTAGCCTCCCAAATAGCTGAAACTATAGGCTTCCGCCACAACACCCAGCTAGTTTTAAAGATGGGGTCTTGCTTTTGCTCAGGCTAGTCTTGAACTCCTGAGGTCAGGCGATCCATCCACCTCAGTCACCCAGAGTGGCAGGATTATAGACCTAAGCCACAGTTCCCGGCCCAAAGCCAGGTTTTAAACCCAAATTTATTATAACTAGACCCCAGATCTTCTGATTCCCGGTCTACTGCCTGCTGTATAAACTGTACCACATAGTTTGCACCACAGGTGCAGGCATGCGTGCGCGCACACACAGACACACACACATACACACACCCCCCTCTCTCTTTCTCCCTGTGCCCAGCCTCCTTACCGCAGCCCAGCTCATCACTCTTCAGCTTGCAGTCCACCACCCCATCACAGCGAACGGCATGCTTAGGACAGCTCTCCACCTGCTCCTTGTACTTGATCCCGGTGCGGCCCCGCCAGAAGTAGACTGAAAGAGAAGAAGCAGACAGCTGGGTCACTGCCAGGCCTGGAGAGACGACGCTCTCAGCAGCCCAAGGCCCTGGGGGTTCTGAGACACCGACCTGCAATCCCTCTGGGAATCTGGGGCTCTCGTCCCCCATCTGTAAGGAGAGAAAGGCTGCTCAGAAATGCTCTGGAGTGTTCCAGGAAGCTCATGCAAGCAGGGCAGCACCAGGAAGACTCAAGCAGCCAGAGAGACAAGAGAGAGAAGGAGACAGCCAGAGGGAGAGGTGTGGAGATGGGCACCATTTGGGGAACTCTATTCCTTGCATGCTGGCATGGAGGTGGCCAGAGAAACCATCTCCTCCAGTGTCCCAGCACCCCCTTCTCAGAATCCCTCTGCCTTCCCACCTCGTGTGTGCTCTGAGGGGTCACAGCAGAGAAATGTCGTCTTCACGGTCACACACACACGCCATCACCACCTGTCTGTTCTCAAAGGCCTTCCAGCCTCAGAAGCTCCTGGACTTTTTCTTCCTCCCTCGCCCCTAAACAAGGGACATCCCTCATGCTCAGTTCCTCCCCCATTACTGTCCTTGTGCCTTGGACTGTCTTCTCATGGAGAGTTTTAGGTAGTTGATTCCCAATTGTACACACTGGGTCTAAAAGAAAACAACTTCACAAACCACGTGTGAAAATTAGCCTCCTGACTTCCCCTATCCCTAAAGACAACCCCTTTCCACACCAAAAACTGTGGCCTCTCCTGCCAGGGGACACCTCTGGCCCTCACCAGGCTCCTGAGCCCCACCACCCACTCCTGCCCTGGGCCCCACCACGATCTCCATCAGTGGGAGTGAAACCCACCCGATACAACTGCTTCTTTCAGATCCCCCCTAATCTCTTGGGCTGTCCCTCCTCTCCAAGCCCTGGGCCTCTTCCCACACCCTGGACATGGAGCCTGCAGGGCAATCCTGTACGGTCTCCCTGAGAATGCTCATGTAACTGCACGTCGACATGTGCTGGGCAGGCAGCCGGAGGCCTGGGCTCTATTCATGCCCAGCCATGTAGCTACTCTGTGACCTGCATAAGTCCAGCCACCTCTCTGGCCCTGGAAGTCTACAGGCTGCCCCAGCAGACAGACTTCAGAAAATGCTGTGAAACCACACTGAGAGCTTTAATGCTGGTCAGTGAGCCCACTCATGGGTGCTACCTCATTTCTCTTTGGGTGGTTTCCCACTCTCTCACGGAGCAGGGTGCCCTGGGTGGGAAAAGGCGGGAGGGCAGGGCAGCAGGTGCCAGCGGGAGGCTGCATGTGGCAGGCACTGTGCTGAGGTCTTTCTGTGCATCCTGACAGTGACTCCACAGCCTGGTCAGGCAGAAGGGGAAACTGAGGCCCAAATGTTAATGAACTTGACAAAGTCATGCAGCAGGCAGAGCCGGGTGCCACAGTCTACATGGTGCTATGGCCTGCCCTTCCAGCATGCTGCCTCCTCCTTAAACAGCCCCCAGCAGATGTCTCCACATGCTGGCCCACCCAGCCTGTCACCACCCTTCAACAAGAGTCCTTATACTTTAGCCTGGCATTAAAAGTTTTCTATGGTGTGACCTGGCCTTACCAAAACAAACAGGTGGCTTTAGGTACCCTAATGTACACTCTCCTCTCTGCTTAGCTGCCCTCCCTCTTTTTCTCCCCAGCACTGCCCTTGCCCACCCAGCCACCCATGTTCCCTGTGGCTGCCAACTGCTCAGGTGCCCCTTCTAGGGCTCTCCCATCTCCCAGGTCCTTATCTGGCCCCATCAGGAGCTGTCCCTTGCACCCAGCCTGCACAGCTGTCACCTCTTCCTCATAGTCATACTCAAATGCATATGCCCTTCATGACTCCCAGTGGTACTCCAGGAGACGGTCATCTCACTGAGGACAGGACAGCAGAATGCGTGGTCACATCTGCTCCCTCCTAAGGTCTCCCACTGTGTGGACCCCCAAGCAGAGAACCAAGGGACATTCCTGGGCATCTTTTCTATAGAAAGGGAGGAGATTGAGGGACCTGAGCCCCTGAACATTGAACTTCATTCCATTGACTAAATATCATTTAAAGTCTTTTTTTTTTTTTGTGATAGTGTCTCACTGTATCACCCAGGCTATAGTGCAATGGTGTTATCATAGCTCACTGCAATCTCAAACTCCTGGGCTCAAGAGATCCTCCTGTCTCAGCCTCTCAAGTAGCTGGAACTATAGAGGCATGACACCATGCCCAGCTAATTTTTTCTATTTTTAGTAGAGACAAGGCTCACTCATTGCTCAGGCTGGACTTGAACTCCTGACCTCCCAGAGTGCTAGGATTACAGGCATGAGCCACCACACCTGTCTACAGACGTCCTCCAACCAATGTTTTCATGTTGTGTTTTTTTAAAAAAAATAGTTTTTTTGGGGGGGGGTTGTTGTTGTTGTTTTTGAGACCAGGCCTCACTTTTTTTCCCCTGACTAGAGCACAGTGGAATCATCATAGCTTGCCAAATTCCTGGGCTTGAGCAATCTTCCTGCCTCAGCCTCCTGAATAACTAGGACTACAGATATGAGCCACCACACTTGACTAATTTGTCTATTTTTCATAGAGACAGGGCCTCGCTCTTGCTCAGGCTGGTCTCAAACTCCTGGCCTCAAGTGATCCTCCTGCCTTGGCCTCCCAAAATGCCGAGATTACAGGTATGAGCCCCTGGGTCCAGCCTGAAAGAGCTAGCATTTTTAGAGTGAGATTTTGTGCCAGGTATTGTACCATTATCTCATTTATTCCATATAATCCAGGAAATTTGGAATGAGACATTATGGGGCACATAGTAAATTGCAGGAGGAAATGAATTTTATCCCAACTGAAAGTGTAGAAACTGAGCTCAGAGTGGTCAACTAAACTTCCCAAGTAGCACAGATGAGCCCAAGCCCAGGATCCTCTGACTCCCCCACTCCTAATTTGGCTCCCTCGGGGGAGGGTACACTGTGGTCCACGGTCGTTTGTAGTTGTGGCCCTGTGTGGACAGGGAAGCCTGAAGTTCCCAGGTCTGTCCCTGCTGCATTCCCCCCTCCGTGGGTCCCATCCCACCCCACAGTGACCAGAACGCACCCCTGCTCCCTCCTTCAACTCACAGAGGATGATAAGCGACACCACCAGGGCGATGAGGAGGAGCACGCACCCGATGAGGGGCAGCCGCTTCAGGCCTTCCCGCCAGGAGAACTTGGGCAGGCTGAGACCTAGGAGAAGGAAGGGTGAGCCTACTGTGGAGGAGTCCGATGCAGTGGAGGAGGGAGAAGGAAACAGGGCTGGCCCAAGAGGGCCCGGTTAGGACCTCTTCACCCCAGAATAAGCTACCACTGTGACAACTGATGTCCTATAATGAACTCTTCATCTGGGCCAGCCAGGCCCTTTGCATGTGTTCTCTTACTTAATTCTCATAGCAACTTTATGAGCTGAGTCTCATGGACGTAAAATAGCCACGGTTATTTGGCTAGTTAGTGGCATGGTAGGGATTCATATGTGGCATGTCTGCTTGCAAAGCTCACCATGCCAGAGAACATCACCTGCCCTGAAGGGGGCGAGACTATGGATGGGCCCCGAACCTCGGGTGATCCTTCAGTTATCATCCAGGGATAGTCAGGGATAGTTGTATGGTGGTGGTGGGGACAGCCTGAAGCCTGGGATGAGAGGAGGGCAAGTTGGGATGGGCAGAAAGAGCTGCCTTAAGGCCGAGCCGGTCCCCTAGGTCTGCTTGACCTCCCTGACTTCTTGGTAGCTGAACCACACAACCCAGGGTTTGGAAGGCTGGGGGTGGAGGTGCATGCCTGGTCAGAACCTCCCTCTTTCCTCCTCCACCCACTGGTTGGTCCATTGATCATGACTCCAGCTTCCCAGGCAGACACACAAGGCTGCCCAAGGAAGAAACCTGTCTCTAACCGAGGGCCCTTGCAGCCAGCACTCCAACCTGGGTCATGCAGCCTGCAAAGTTACACGCTGCTTCCTTGGCCCAGGTTTCTTGAGTTTTCACATAAGAGTCTCTTTCTTCTCCCTCCTCCCCAGGAGCCTCATTGCCCACCCCAACCATCCATCCCTGAATCATTTTCCACTATTTCCCCTGAGATTTCCCCTCCCCATGGACACCTTCCCCCTTCCTCTTGCCTTCTCTGTAGCGTTTCCCTTACCTGGGCTCTCCCTGGTGGCCCTGGTGGCTGGTGCTGACCTGGCAGCAGATGCCCGGACAGGTACAGCCCCCACTGGTGTTGCTCTAACAAGGTACACTCTGGTTGGGGAGGATGTCACGGAGGCCGACCTGGCAGATGATGACCTGCTGGATGATGACCTGGAAGGGGAAGCCCGAGCCGGAGATGCCCGAGCCGGAGATGCCCGAGTCGAAGATGCCCGAGTCGAAGATGTCCGAGTCGAAGATGTCCCAGTTGGAGACGCTCGAGCCGGAGATGCCCGGGCTGGAGATGTCTCAGTCGGAGATGCCCGAGCAGGAGATGTCCTTGCTGGGGAGTCATTCTGAAAGCAGAGTAAAGAAGATCCTTCATGCTGCTCGCCCGCCAACCCACCCCAGCCTTCGGCTTTGCTGAGCTAGGAGATAAAGGCTCGGGGCACGCAGCTAGGGGTTGAACAAAGCCCCCTAGACAAGGAAGCACCTGAGAGGAGGAGCACCTCCAAGTATGAAGTTCCAAGAGCCTTCTGTCCCCCTGCAACCCTATAGTCTTCCCCCTACAGGACCTGCAGAGGTAGGTGGACAGTGGTGAGTGGGCCGTTTGCCTGCAGCTTGAGGGCACCTGTGCAGGCTAAAAGTGTCTAAGGAGGGTCAAAAGAAAAGGCTGCTGCTGGCCATCCCCTTTGAAAGCTCCTCTCAAGGAAACAAGGTCCCCTGGGAGGAAGCGACCACCCCTTCTGCCCCCTTCCTTCCAATCCCTGCCTCCCAAGCCTTTTCTCTTTTGTGTTTGCACGTTAGATTATAAAATAGTGTTCTTACTATAAGCCATAGCCACAAAGTGCAAAAAGCATTGCTAAAGAAAAGCCCTGACCTGTGTTCTTCCCCAGCATTCTCTGCAGAACCAGAATTTTTGCGTGCCTATGTGAGCACACACACATGTGAACACGCACTTCAGGGAAACTGGAGAGGCCGGCGCGGGAGAAGGCGTGTAAGCTGGGATATGGTTCCACCACTCTTGGACAATGTCCTTAACCTCACCCAGCCGTAGGTGGAGTGATTTATTAATTTAGATTTAGTACTTCAGTTTGTAGTCACAGAGGCCATAACGTGCTCTAAGTGTGTCACATGTATTTACTCAGTCCTCTTAACCCTACAACATAGGAACTATTAGTATCCCACTGGGGCAAACCAAGGTGAAGAGGTGAAGTGACTAGACCAAGGTCTCATGGCTAGGAAGGAGCAGAGTGAGGGCTTGAGCCTAGAAGTCGGGCCCCAGAGGTCATGCTTTCAGCGCTAGCTTCTGCAGACTCTCTAAGGAGAGAGGCAGCTGGTCAACAAATGCCAGTCCTGTTCCTTTCCTGGACAGGTTTTGGGGTGCTCCGAAAGAGGGAACTAGTGTGCAAGAGGGTGAGGGGAAGAGCCTGAGTGCCCTCAGCTTGCCCTCAGTCAGACTAGGCACCTTCTCGCCTCCATCCTGCCTTTACAGAGGTCTCGAACATCCCTTGCCCCATCTCTTCAGACCCTCCCTTGTCCCCAGACAAGCAGGACAAGCTGAGAACTGGCCTGGCCTACAGGTCACATCCAACTGTCATTGTAATTTCCTCTGAGAATCGACTGGCTGCTCAGGAGGGCAGATTTCCTGGGAGCAGCAGGAATTGTAGAACCTGTGCCAGGCGACGCCATGCTGAGGACACAGCCTGTAGGGATGTGTGAAGGAGACAGAAGCTTCCAGATCCCTGGGACCTCTGGCACCTCTGTTGCATTTTATATTATTGCTGAGCTGCCCAGGTGCAAGTCCCCCTTATTAGAACATCAGGCCCAAGTCAACACCATCGTCCCCACCAGGTAGGGTGTTTTGTTTTTAATATTTTTAACTCTCTCTTCTGGGAGTTCAGTATGATTAGTTTTATCGTTTTTTCATTTTTCTGGGAGCTGTGGGATGACTTGAAGGAGAAATGGTGAGCTTCTGACCTCACTTGGCATGCCAGAGTCAGGGACCAGGAGCAGCTCCCCTAGAGAGTTACCGAGGCTGCTTGGCAGATGTGGGTCTCAAGGCCCCAGCCGCAGGGCACTAGAGCACTATTGGCGTACTTAGGGACCTGAAAGGGTGGTGGCTGCTGCTTCTAACCCAGTGGGCCCAGGCTGAGGTGGCCATTGTCTAGCGAATTGATTTCTACAAAAAGGAGACAGGTTAATCCCGAGCAGCTTGTAGGACAGAACTAGGATTGGGGGCAAGGAGAATGGCAAGGCTATGTGGAAATAGAGAATGCATCCACTTAAGGCGCTGGCTTTGAAATCAAGCAGATCTGGGTCTATTCAGGTAGTAGCAGTGTGACCTTGGGCCAGTTATTTACCTCCCTTTTTCTTCATCAGTAAAACAGGACCCATAACAACTCCGAGGATCCCATGAGATCAGACAGCAGACACTTGAGGATGCCTGGCACACAGCAGTTATGTGTCAAAGGCCGCTCCGTCCCCCTTGCCTTGGCACTCACAGCACCAACCATGCTGAGATTTAACAGCCACAAGGCATGAGCCAAGGGGCCAAACAGTGGTGCAAGTTCATCTTAGAGAGAAAGACAGTGCTGGACAAAGGCCAGAATAGGGCCTTTAGTAAGAGGGACAATCCCCAGCTGAGCGAGGCCCTAAGATTCCCACCAGTGACACCTGAGCCTTGGCCTTTGCCAGGGGACCTGCCGCATCTCACTCCCCGTCACGTCCACACTATAAATCTTCGCCCACTTCAATACAATAAAATACCCAGGGCTCATATATGTATGGCACTTAGAGTTTATAATAAACTGTCACCCTATGACCTCACAAAGTCATCCCTACATCCCTGGGAGGTTGGTAGTTTTAGAAACCCATTTTACAGATAAGCAAGCTAAGACTCAGATCTTAGATTGCCTAGAATCACACAGTCAGGATTTTACCCCACATTTATTTGCATCTGAGTCCACTGGCCTTCTTGAGTTAGAGGAAAAGCCTCTTGGGGCAGTTTTCCCCCTGAAACACGTGTACTGGGTATTCACTTTGCCTTTGTGACGTGGCCTAAGAACCGGGGCCTGGGGTGGGGCCCTGGGGTTCCTGCACAGATCTTGGTCTTATGGAACTTTTCCATGTGACCCATGGTTGGGCCCTGAGTCCTGTCAGAACTGGGTGGAGCTTCTGGAAAGAGCCAGAGTCAGGGTGGGTTGGTAAGTACTCTGGGTTCAGAGAGACCAGGCTGGAATCCATTCACCTCTAAGGCAGTCGAGTGACCCTGGGGGCAAGTGACATCAACCATTGCATCTCAGTTTCCTTATCTGCAAGTTCCAGCTAATCGCCTCACTTCATGCCATTGTAGTCATAGCTGATATCACCGCATTGTGATGTAAAGGATATATACAAAGGCCCAACACACACGGTAACGCTTGGTTAACATTGGCTGCGATGGTGGGTGTTTGTTTGTTTGAGGATGTGTTTGACTGTGACTGTAGCTTCTTATTGCCTGGGTTACCTTGGGCAGTAACCCTTGACAGCCTGCTTCTGCATGTATAAATGGGGCAAATCTCACCTCCTTCCCTGAGCTAGAAGGGAAAGAGCCCAGTCTATAACTGTGTGTCAAATCATAGCACAGGTAACAGCCCACTAGCATTTCTCTAGCTCCCATTTCAACCTCATAACAGCTCTCTGCATGGGTTTTGTTAGCCCTGCTTTATAGATGCTGAAACTGACATGCAGAGAAGCTAAGGCCAGGCCCAAATTCACATGCCAGGTAAGGGACATGGCTTAGATTCTAAGCAGGCCTGCCAGGAGCATGGAGAGCCTTGACCAGCATATCAAGAATGTCCACAATGTCCTTCCCAGCCAAGTGCTCAGGCTGCCTCCACCTGAAGGGGACCTTGCAGTCCTGCCACTGTCCCCATCATGACCTTGTCCCCATTGTCCTGGGCTGAAGCAGAAAGGGCTGGGAGGTCACAGAAGTGAGGCCCAGAGGAAAATAGGTGACAAGATTGGGAGGTGAGGTGGGCAAAGGTGTTTTGTGAAGCTGGGGCTGCAGGGGGAAGGGAGTCAGACCAGAGAGGGAACTGGTGTTGAGCAGGCACGGAGTGCGGCCCAGAGCAGCTGGGAAGGGCCATATGGGAAACAGGGCTGGAGGCCCCATGGGCGAAGTTGGGGAGCACACAGCCTGGTCTCAGTAGAGGGGAGAGTGCTGTGCTGTGGAGCCAGCAGGAGCAGGGCCTGCCTCTCAGGCTAGGGCAGGAGAGAGTCCTGGGACTCCAAGACCTGACTGAGAATTATCCATGGGGGGGAAGTTCACATCCAGGCAGAGACATCAGGAAGGAAGGGCAACCCCAAGCCAGAGGAGAGCAACATTCAGAGTAAGGCCCACTGCTCTCTACCGCCCCCGCCACTCCACCCAAACCACCGCAGGGCATTCAATTCTCCCCTTTGGGGACCATTCTTCCCACCCTCCTTAGACATTTCACAGCCTGCCACTCTACCCTATTGGAAGTTCCTGATGTCTAACCTGTCACAGCACTAACTCATTTCCTTTCCTCAATTCTTGGAGGGCAATTGCCAAGATTCCAGCCTCCCACTGGAGGCTTGACCTCACCCTTAGGGCAGATGCCTTGAGCAGATGGGCAACAGGGAACAGAGGGGACTTCTTGTCCCCAGGTCCTGAGCTACAAGGGGCAGGGACAAGACCAGAACCCAGGCCTCCCTAGTCCTGGCCTTTACTAGAAATAGAACCCAGATGACCAACCCCTTGATATGCCCCAGCCTCTCCACAACCTGTCTGCAGACCAAGGCTCCTTAGGGGCTGTCGGGCAGGTGCACAGGGTGACTCTGGGCCATTTCCCTGGCCTAACCTTACCAATCATTCTTTTCTGGCCCTGCCTCTCTTCCCCACTTAGCCCTAGGGTGGTCTCTGAGGTTGTCCCCTGGGATAATACAGTTGGCAGCCCTTATCATGCCATGAAACAGGTTGGTATGCAAAGCTGTCACTGCTGCCACCTGGCTGTGCCTGTGCAGCTCGCAGGGATCCCCACTCAAAGCTTGTTCCCGTCCCTCCAGACATCCTGCGGCAGGGCACAGCATGGCAGGTGGGCAGGGCAGGGGTCCACAGGCCAGGGAGAGAGCTGAGAAGAGCAGTCCCTGGCTCTGGGGCTCCCCGCAAGCATTTCCATGCACAGGAGCACATAAAGATTATTATTCCCACTTTACATACCAAAATATAGAGGCCCAAATATTCATGTGCTTTGCCCAAAGCTGCTCTGGTCCATCTCATAGCAGAACAGGGACTAAAACCCAAGGCCCCTTGCTCCCAGCTCAGAGTTCTGTATACAAGGCTTACAGGGGTAGGTTCTCTACTCCATTTTTACAGTTTCCTAAGGCCCTGACCTGGTGGGGGATGGGAGTTAGTTAACAAGCCCTGGAGCGTGTCCTGCCCTTGGTCTTTACTGGGTCTTCTGTGGGCCCGCAGGGGAAAGACTGTGTGCCACGTGCTGCCAGCTCCTGGGTTGCTTCATCTTACTGGTTATGTGGCTGTGCCATGGAATAAGCCCCAGGCTTTGCATAGAGACAGTTCTGCAGCCACAAGCAGCAGCCCGAACCCTGGAAAATATGCATTGTGGGTCATCCAGAACCTCAGGCTTACAGGGAGAATGACCTTCTGAAGAGCTTCCCTGCTATACCTGAAGAAGGTCAAGCAGCACAACAATGATATCTCCATAGCCTGAAGGCAGGTGCATCAGGCCCCTTCAAGTCCAGTCTAAGCTGACCTGGCCACTCCCCTCATCCCAGGGCGATCCCTTTGTAAAGTTACCACCTGGGGCAGGCTGAGCATTTTATAGGCTATCAGGTCTGGAAACTGAAAACTTTCTAGTCCAAGCCCTTTATCCTCTTGGTAGGGCATGAAGGCCCAGAAAGGCTATGCAACTTGCCCAAGGTCACACAGCCAGTTGAGGGCTGTGCCAGTTCTAGAACCCTGACCTTCTGGCTCCCATCCCTATGCTTTGTACAACACTGTCCTCTCCCACTGCCTACCCTTACCAGCTTCCAATGAGAAAGGACCTTCCCCAGACTGGGCCCCCTGTGGGCTTCTCTGTCCCAGTGACACTGAGTATTGAGAACATTCAAAGGGGTGGGTCAAGGCAGGACTATGGCTGGAGCCCCAGCACTTTGAGCTAGGCAGGAAGAGATGCCTCCTTGAACCCCAGAGAAGCACTGGGGGTACCAAGAAAGAATAGAAGCTCCCTTGGCAGGGAGCTAATAGCCCTTCTTGCCTGTTGGGCACCCAGGGTCCCTTGAACTATGGCAGGGCAGGCACAAATCCATACTGGCGTGGATGAGCCTGGCCTGGGTGGGAGTAGGTTATGGCTCCCTTCCTTTCCTCCCTGCTAGACAGGGCTTTCTCCATGACCCCAGCAAAAACCCACAAATAGAGGCTTTTCCAAGAACACAGGCATGTTCCCCTACTGCCTCCTCACACCTGCCACTAGCATCCCCAGGTTACACACTGTGTAAACTGCAGTGACCCCAGGCTCATGAGTTATCTGAGCTCCAGACTGTGAGGCCCCCCCTGCCACAGGTGTGGGAGGCACAGGGTAGCCTTGCTTCTGCTCCTAACCAGCCATATGAACTTGGGGACAGTTGCATCCCTCTCTGGGTCGCAGCTCCTTAATCTATCAAATGAAGGGGTTGGACACTCAGCGGTTTTCAAACAGTGTTCCACAGAGCATTAGGGATTCCACAGAGGAGCCATTAGAGACCAGCTGGTGAGGACTGCGGTGAGGCTCCGAGCTCTTACTCCACCTCAAACAGAGAAGATCTGCTTTTCAGTTTTATACAGTGGACTCCACATAACATTTTGTCTGAATAAAACAGGCATCTGTTATAAAGAACTTGAAATTTTAACATTCACCCAGGCCAGTAGTTTTCGTCTAGTTTACGATGCCTCTTTTACACACAAAAAAGCCTGGGACAGCCCCGTTAGACTAGAATCAAAACATTTCCTGTTCATTCATTCATTTATTCGCTCATCAAATACTTTAGGGAACACTGGGTCCCCAGGAACGTGCTGCCTCAGTTTCTCCCTGTGTCTGTGTCTTCCCCCTCTGCCAGCACTGGGGTGGGGGCACCGTTCAGGGCTGGTGCATAACGGGACGTCCTGTTCAGCCTTGGGTATTGATTGCTTCCTTAGTGGAGGAGGCAGTCTCCACCCAGGGCTGCCACGGCTCCTGCTTGGCTGACGAAACTGAAGTTCCCTGTGGTGGCTTCCCTCATGCCTACTCCATCAGCACCCTGCCCACCTGGCCAGGCACATCCACCCCCGTTGTTGCTATACCTGGAGGAAGCTGTTTTGCCAAAACAAAACACTTAAGCTAAGTGGCCATTGTTACATCGGTTGTCCTTCCTGCCCAGCACCCCAGCCTGGAGCCCTGTCCACACACTCCCACATGCTTACACTCACATTTGTCAACTCTCAGGGGACAATACAGGGAAAGGCAGGGCAGGCTGTGGCAGGGGAAGGCTGCTCGGCACCAGTGAAAACATGAAACAGAGGTCTCAGGCAAGGGTGCCTGCCTATAGGGGCAAAGGGCAGATGCTGGGGTCCTCAGAGTGTCTGTACTTGGGAGATGGCAGAGTGACCTGAGCTTGGTCTGCTGCCTTGGGAACCTGCCCAGCCCACCCTGGGCAGCGCCAGCCCCAGCCTTTCTCACTTATCCATGACATCTGTGGTCTCAGGCTGATTTGGAACCTGCCCCACCCTAAGAAAAGCCAGAATAAGAAAATCCACCCTAAAGAGGGATGTTGCTTCATCATTAGGTCTACTTCTGTCTTTTTCTAATAAACATTGCACTTCTCTAAGCATTAAAAATGTGACTGATTTTTAAAAAGCTCCAAATACCCACTATTTGTGGAGAACAGGTGTACTTACCCCATGCAGTGCACTTGTAATCCCTCTGGCTTATTCCAGAGACTGTCACAGAACCAGTACGAGGTCCCACGTGGCAATTTGTCCAACCCCTGCCTTTGGTAGTTAGAGAAATTGAGGCATGGAGAGAAGAAGATATTTGTCCAAATTTTGAGGAACCAGGACTAGACCTTAGATGGTGACAGTGATGGTGGTGATAATGATGGTAAATCCTAACACTCTGCAAATAGATCTCTATCTCTAACTGTCTATGCCAGACACTCTAAATGAGCACTACTATGTGAAAAACACTGTATTGAGACTCCTTGAGGTAGGTACTATTAATTTTAGTCTAAAGCTACCTGCTTACTCATCTGAAGGTTGGCCTAAAGGGTTTTCCACATGTAATAAACCATACCCCAACTGGATATATAGACAGACTATCACCTGCTCTTGTACCAACCACCAAGTCAATCAAAGAGAGCCAACTGTTCAAAGGGTGTTCAATAAAAGGCAAAGGCTGAGCTGTAATTAATTCAGCTATTTCTGTCCCTCACTTGCATTTTCTGTTCATAAATCCTCTCTAACCACACAGCGGTATTGGAGTCTCGCTGCCCATTTAACTAATCATTCTTTGTTCAATTATTTTAAATGGTAAATTGAAGTTTTCTAGAGTTTTCCTTTTAACAGTACTATTGTTGTTCTATTTTAGAGATGAAGAAATGAAGGTACAGACAATTTTAAGTGGCTTGCCCAAAGCTGACCTGGAATGCTGTCAGTTCTCTGTCCAGCACAACATGCAACCTTTCTTTTGAATATGAGAAGCTGAGAGCCTTCTTTCTCTACCCTTTTCCAAGATTCCTCTGAAGACCCAACAGCTGCTCCAAGAGTGTCATCAGCCTTCAGCCATTGACCGCCATCTTCCTCCCTACTTTGTAGAGGTGGGGGGAGAAAACCACAAGGCATCTCTCTGCAATCAAGGACAAGGCATGGCCTTACATCACCAGCTTCTCTTAGACTGTTCCTATTTCATCAATCTTAAGGAATCTCCAATTATCACCCTCCTTGTCCTCATCTCAGACTCACTCTCTTGGAGGTTCCACCTTAAATAGGGGTTAAATTTAAGAGCCATAAATAAGGATGCAATGGTTCAGTTTCCTATTTTAAGATAAATTCGCACAATCTTTCTTCTAGAATGAACATGGCACTTCCCATATCGTTTGACACATAATTCATAAATTGGGAGTCAGCATTTTTCCATCAATAATGAAAATTCTATTCTCCATCCTATTCCCCTCTGGCAACCCTTTATGTTGGTTCCTGACTCTGGAGAGATGAGCTTCCCAGGCAGATGTCACCTCCATTACTCTGGCCTAAAGACAAACCCCACCATCCATTTCCAGTATCAGCATGGTCACCTTCCAGATAGCTCAGCCCTTCTCACCCTTGGTTTTAGGGACTATCTAGTCTAGGCCCCCAGAAAATTCCCAAGGAGGATGCCCCATGGCAGTGACTGTGGGTTCACCTCCCCCATACCTTATATACGACTCCATTCTGCCCTGAGTACCACTCTTACTGCTCAACAGAGGTTCCCATGAGCCCCTGAAGCCTAGAGCCAAATGACTTTGGTAAGATGGAGACAAGAATCAGAGAGACAGGAAAGGAAAACTGGGAAAGAAGAGTCTAGAGTAAGCTAGAAGAATGGTGGGAGAAATGGTTAAGTTTGCAGAAACACATCTGGGGTTCAGAATGGACCCAAGCCAACTATCAACCAGAACACAGGATGAGCTGATCTTTCGAAACTAGTACTGGCCCTTCCTTCCCAGAGTCCCAGATTCTACCATTTCAGTAAAGTACAAAGAATGTGGTGGTAAGGAGCAGAAATGAAGACCTAAGAAGTGAGAGCACTAGACGGATTTCTCGGAAGAAAAGAAAGCAGAGACAAGTTGAACAAAATCTCTGGAAGCCTTCACGTGTATACGACTGGCTTCCCCAAAGAGGAAAGAATTACTGTTCTCTACTACCCCTAAGAGAAGGTGGGGGAGGGGGAGAAGGAGAAAACTTGAGTTGTACCAGAAGGAATTGTGGTTGAACATAAGGAAGCACTTCCAAAGCATGAAGGGCAATAAGGCTAAAAATAAGTGACCAAGGGAGGTTGAAACATTCCCTTGAAAATCTTTGTTGTTGTTGTTGTCATTGAGACAGAGTCGTAAGCTGTTGCTCTGAGTAGAGTACCGTGGCATCATAGCTCACAGCAACCTCCAACTCTTGGGCACAAGCAATCCTCTTGACTCAGTTTTTCTATTTTTAGTAGAGCCGGGGTTTTGCTTTCTGCTCAGGCTGGTCTTGAACTCCTGAGGTCAAGCAAACCACCTGCCTCAGCCTCCCAGAGTGCTAGGATTATAGGCATGAGCCACCCCTTGAAAATCTTAAATGCACAAAGAAAGTCGCCGTTTTCTGGGAAGGTTTAGGAGACCAGTGAGGAACTAAGACAAGGTGACCTTGGACCCAATTAGAATACTCCTGATTCTCAAATGAACAAAAATGAGATTAAGATCAATTAAATCAGTTTAGATTCTCAGTAAGCACAGCTGATGCTCTAAAAGCACAGATGCCTGGCCAGAGTGCTCTCAGGCCTCAGAACAGGAGCCCAGGACACAGCTACACAGCCCCGACTTGCTGACCAGACCCCTAATCCCATCAGCTTCTCCTCCCAGGGCCCCTTCTAGAACCATGTTGAAAGGAAGCCAACTGATCTTGATCCCAAGTAGCTTCAAAGTAGAACCAGCACACTCAGTCTCTCCAAAGCTGAGGCACACGGTGGCGGCCCCACCTGTCTCCCGGCTCCTGCCCTGCTCCCTCAGCACTGGGAGGATCTTGCCCGAGGCTGGCAGACATACTCACCAGGTGGCTGTCCCTCTCCATGGTCTCTGAGGGATGAGTCTTCCAGGCTCAGCTGATGTCTAGGGGAAGATCCATGTTGGCCCCTGGCTTCCCAGGCATGTGGGGAAAAGGGGTTTGGAGGGCTGAGGGCCAGCCCCCACCAAATGGGGCGGGGAAGCTGGTTGGGATGTGTGAGGTAATCCCCAGTATAAACAACACAGAACTTGCCAGACCTGTCCCTCCAGCCCTCAACCCAGGCCATCCCAGTTACTCAGAGAATACCGGAATGCGAAGCTACCTTTACTCCTGAAACTGCCCTCAAGAAGCAATAAGGGGGTTTTAGACTGCCTCTTTCAGAGGGGGGATTATGAGAGGAAGGGCTGAGGCCCCGTGAGGATGGTTGGAACCCTGTTGACCTGAGCTCCTGAAACAGATGCTTCCGAGCCCTCCAAAGTATGACCCAGGTCAGGAACAGAGCACTAGCCGGGGCAGGACAATACAAACTGTCATCTCCAAGGACCACATGTCCAAATCCAAAATCAAGGCACATGGCCTGGCAATTTTTTTTTCCTGAACTGTTTATTTCTATGACAACTCTTAATAAATAAATTAAAATCAAATGGCCTTTAATCATGGGCGTAACGAACTGCATCTATTAAAAACAATAAAATATTATGAAACAATAAGTCAAAGTCAATTAAAATAAAACATAAATGGAAACTATTCCAAGAAATATTGAGATGACTCCTGGTCCCAGACCTGTATCTCACACTGATCTTCAGAGGGAAAAGAAGTAGAGTAAGAACTATTGCAAAAGGGCTGGTTGGCATCTTGAAACCCAGCATAACTGCTGCTGAGAAGGCAAAAGGAGATGTAGGTGAGCTTCGGGAAGAACCTTCCTGAGTCTGAGTATTTGGATGCACTAAGATTTTTCAAGTTCAAAGGAAACTCACAGATGACTCATGGGTCAGTCTTCCCATTTCACAGAGGAAGAGACAGAGGGCCAGAGAGGCTAAGGAATCTGTACAAGTCCCATGCAATAAACAGCAGCAATAATCATAAGGTGCTAGGTATCCTATGAAATACTTTATATACATCCTTCACATAGTCATTCGACAAGTAGTATTGAGTGCCTCTAAGAGCCTGTCATCGTTCTAGGTGGGATTGTGCGTCAAGAGGAGGGCAAGGAGACTGGAAGAAGGGAGCAAGGGAAGGGCAGAGCCAAGCCAGGGTCAAGTGTAGAAGTCAAGGGCAGGGGCGGGCAAAGAGCCCCACCTCTAGCCCCTATGGCACCGGCATTGAGGTGGGAGGAGAAAAAGGAGGAGGCAGACAAAAATCAATATATTAGAAAGTGCGAAGTGCTGTTCAGAAAGATAAGGCAGGGAAGAGATGGAGAAGGTGGAGGATGCAGTCACAGTTTGCAGCAGGACAGTGAGGGAAGTTCTCCCCACGATGACATTTGAACAAGGACTTTACTATCTTCTTCCATTTACATTTAAGAAAACAGAAGCTTCTAGCTTCTAGGGTGTCCTGAGGGAAATCTAATCCAGAAGGATCTAGGAGAGAACTTCTGGATGGCCCAGGAAGGCACCTGAGAGTCCTGTCATCCTGAATCATTTTCAGGGGCCGCTTCTCTGGATGTCCAAGGGAGCAGGACTCAGCCACAGGTCATATCCCTTCCTTCCCCTCCACCCACTCACCATGCAGAGGGACCCCTCCCGTCTGTCATTCAGTCCTAAGGAGAGTCAGCACTGTGTCCTCAGCTCCTCCTCTTCCCTCTCTCCTAGGGAGGTGCCCAGACCCCTCTTGGGCCACCAGGGAGCTACATGGTTGCCATGGAGCCTTGGCATGCCTAGGCCAGATGAAGGGTCCCCACTCCATTTCCCATGCTGGCCACTGGCCTTAGAGAGTCATCTTCAGCTTCTTTCTATGAAGTTCTCATGATCTCTGAAAAGAGTATAAGCTTAGGTTCTGGGCATTAGGAGGAAGGGAACTCCTATCTATAAGGGAAAGGGCAGCAAGGTAAACTTGGAGGTTTGCAGAGTCTGGAGAATGGGGCCAGCACATTGAACCAGAGAATGTGCCTGGCACTGGGCACCGGGCAGGCTCTGAAAGAACATCAGTGCTATGCTTGGTATCCATCAGAGACCCTGTTGACCTGCCCAGAACCCTTGCTGACCAAGCCATCTGACTCACATGAAATCCCTGCCAATGTCAGCTCTGTCCAACAAGCATTGAGTGCTCAGCGCCAGGCCCCACAGTGGGCGAACGCATGGTGCATGTGTTGGGGCTGTGGGAGGGAGCGGAGAGCACCAGGCAGAAAATTCTTCGTTGATAGATTCCCTATTTCCGGCAAAGGAGCTGGGTAGCACAAGACCTGGACTCTTGCCCCAGCAGTGCTGGCCTTGGAGGCCTGCCCCTGCCCTTGACTTCCACACCTGTCCTTGGCCTGCTCCACCCTTTCCTGGCTTCCTTCCTCGTCTCCTGGGCCTCCTCCTGACTGCATGATCCCAGCTTTCCTCTGGCCTTTGTCCCTGCCCTTCTCCCTCCAGCACTCTGGCTGCCTTCTAGAAAGATACCTGCCAGGCGTACCCTTGGCTACTCCCCACCCAGAGACAGCACCTGAGACCCACCTTTTACCCCCTCAGTAGAGACCAGAGGCCAGCTATCAGGCACCTAGGTCACTTCCCATCTGAGCCATTTCCATCATGATAGAGGGAGTTTTACATAAAAATCACAGCCATGCAAACAAGGGCAAGTGTCACAGCCACTGGCCAAGAGAGTAAGGAGTAAGGGATTCACACTACTGTTCTGAGGCTGAACTCCCCACCATCTGCTTCCACAGCTACTCCAGCCTCCACTGTCCATTACCTGGGGAGCTCCAGCCTGGGAAACGGCTGCTCTGGGCCCCTCTATCTCCATCCTTGCTACTATCTCCTTGGCTCCTACCACAGGTCCAGGTCAAGCTCCTCTCTCCTCCTTCCTGGGAGTGCCTGAGTAACCCTCCCTTCTTTGCACCCCACTTCTGGCTCCCCCATCTCTCCAGGCATAACAGATGAAGAGACACTGAGCTTACCCTCCAGGGAATGAGTCACAGGGAGCCACCCCTGGGCCCAGGACCCATATCCCTCCCCAGAGTCTGTACTCCTCCCTAACCCCAAACCCAGCTGCCCTCCAAGCCCAGGCTGGTCTCTGACCCTACTCAGCCTTCCCTGGCAGTTCTGGGCCTCTCTCAGCTGTGGCCTCCCTCCACCCAGCCTGCCGAAGGTTGATGGCTGCCACCTGCATTCTCTGGATTAATGGTTGGACAAGGAGTGAGCAAGTGAGGCACCACCCAGGCCGCACAATTTCAGAGGGTGCCCAAATCATCCAGATAGACGGATGCATCTTCATGCAATATTTAAAAAATCAACATGAGTGCAAAAAGTCTGCAATCAACAGAATATCCAAATGTTTAAATAAAGACAGCAGTAGGTTTCCATCTAGATTTTGTCTTCCCTTTCTATTACTTACTTGTGAGCAGGGCTCCGTTTTCCCTCATGCTTGTTCTTTTTATTTTCTGCAGGCTGCCACCTTGCAGCCTGGCCAGGAGAGAGAAATGTGCGCCAACCAAGAGCCAGGGAGGCCTCTTCCTGGGGGTAAGGCCCTCTCTGCACAGAGCAGACCCCAGCCCCAGGAAGCAGCTGTCATTGTGAACATCCGTGTTGAGTGCTATCTTTCTGTGCAGTACAACTTCAGTTTGAGTCTTCCAGGAATGCACACAGCCTGCATATTCTCCTCGTGAACAGGAGTCCTTAGAATTAAGAACACACAGTGCCTGTCAGCCCGTTGCCTGGACATGGGTATTTGTCACCAATCTGTTCTAAGATCTACTTTTTTGCAAATTTAAAAATTTTTTTAAACAACGCATCAATGACATACAATTAAATGAGTTCTGACTAATGTATTATACACCTGTGTGACCACTATGACAATAAAGATCTAGAACATTCCTATTCCCTGAAAGTTTCCTTCAGCCTCTTCCACTCAATTCCTCACCTCCCCCTCTCTGCACCCTAGCCCCAGGGAAAAACGGATCCCTTCTTATCTCTAGAGGTTAATTTTCCCTTTTCTAAACTCTCCTATAAGTCTGTCCTGAGATTTAACGCAGATCCTCGAGCACAGCAGGGCCACTGGCCCAGGACACACACAGGTGCTTGCTCAGAAGGTCGCCATCTAGATATTGTAAGAGGAGGCCAGGGAGGGTGGAGGAATTTCTTTAAGTCTGGACAAAGCTGCCCACTGTCCAGAGTCTCTAGTCCCCCAGCAGGTTTGTGGCTCAGGGTCGGGGATCCTTCACCCAGGAACCACAGTGTTGACTTTAGTCACGAAGTTTACCGCCTCTCTGAGTCTTGTTCAGGACATGGGGCCGGAGAGCCCCAAGGCCCTGCTGGTCTTCCCGTCACCAGAATGCACCATCCCATTGCACCCTCAGAACCCCATGATTAGATGGATAAACTAGGTAAAAAGCCTGGCAGGACCCCCAGCACCCCAAACACATGCCAGCCCCACCCCCTTGAGGAGTGGGCCGTGGGTGTGGACGACGGAGGCTGCCCCAGCCACCCAGGCTCTCCCCGGCCAGAGCAGCCGAGCCCTCTGGGGTGGACCCTCTGTGCCATCCCTGCCTGGTAACTGCCCGGCCTGTGCCCAGATGGCTCCGGAGTGTGGAGAGTACTGTCAATCCATCTGGGGACAGTTCTGGGCACCTGACTGTTTAGGCGCCATCTGTTTTCCAAGAAGGACTTGACACAGCCACTTTCCCCAGTGATTCTCCGGACCTGTGTGTTCATAGTTCCCTGTTCCCCGCACAGCAGAAGTCAGCTCCCACTTCCCTGTGACAGCCCTTCTCACTCCTGAGGGTGACAGTGTGGGGACCCTCGGAGTCTGCACTTCTCCCACCAGTTTTGTCAGCTGCTCCTAGTGTGAAGCGGTTTCAAGTCCCCACACCTCAGCGGGTTTCTACAGACCGAGGCCCACAGGTGCCATGGCCCTCCTGAAGTGTGGGCCCAGAGCCCAGGAGCCCCACAGCCATGTTTATAAAGGCTCCTCTGTCTCTTTTGATAAAACTCAGCAGGTGTTCACTGGAAATACCCGTTGGGCTGCTGCTACTTTTTCCACAGAAGAGAAGCAGCTGCAGACAGAGCAACGCTGACGCCGGGTAGGACGTAAGCTCAGCCATGGCAAACAGAAGTCCTCTTGCACACGCTGGAGGCCAGTGGCCACAAAGTCAAGGTGACTGAGCCGCAGCCTGCTGTGACCAAGAGCACGCCAGGTTCAGACAGGAACAGTCTTAACTGCTCTCTGACCCATCTGAGGCGGCTTGTCCCAAGGAGGTGGTGAGACTCCAAACACTGTTGGGAAGACAGTATGCCAGCCTGGCATTCTAGGCTGATGGGGCACTCCACAGGCCTAGGGGGACATTCCCCACAGCTAGGGTCCCATAGCTGTAGAATGGACTTTGAGGTCCGACCACAGCTCTGCCACGCATTACCTGAAAGGTGACTTTGATTGCCCCTTTAAAGAGAAAATTCACAGCACAACTACCTCCTTTGTTTTAATTAAACACCTGTGGCCTAACTTGTTACTTTTTTTTTTTTTTAATTTCTGAAAACAGCATTTCATTTAATCAACATATGACAATTTATTACATTTAAAAGCATTTATCTTCACAGAATTTCACCATAAGAAAGAAGTCATACTCTAGAATCACTCACACTTACACATGAAAAATGAAACACCACTATAGCCTAGGATGAAGGAGGGGAGGGGAAGGGAGGGGGCGGGGTGATAGAGGGAGGGTTAGTAGGGGGACCACACCTATGGAGCATAATGCAAGTACAAGTTGGATCTGTCAAGTGTAGAACACAAACGTCCTAACTTGTTATCTCTTACGCAGACATTTTCTCAGCCTTGAAGAGCCCGAAGCAGACAGTAGGGGTGGGAACCCTCTGCTCCAGCTCTCTACCTCAGTTCCTGCCAGGGGTACATTTCAAGGACTCTGATAAGAGTCGGACTCACAGAGAAAAAATAATAATAATAAAGGTGCAGAAGCTTCACAGCCACTTCTGTTATTAGTCTGCTGAAGCAGACAAAGCAAAAGCCTTTAAAAACTCTGAGCAGCCTAGCATTTCCACTCCTTCATTCATGTCAACTTTTTCCTACTTACTATTCTAATCCTGGTGTGAGAAATATTTCTACAACCCATGCCATGAGCTCCTCATGAGTCCCCTCCCTAATACCATCTTAGAACCTCAGGTTCCTCGCCCCTAAAATGGGGATAATGGCTCCTCTCAGAGAGTATTTACAGCCATTCAAAGAAATCGTTTGTATCACACTATTGGCACAGGACCTGCTACGTATGGCCCACCAATAAATACCAGGCATTATCACAGTCATTATCTGGCTTGAACAACACATAGTAGTCTGAACAGTAGAGGAGAGTATTAAGACAGGTACTTTGAATCCAAATTCCAAAGAGAAGGATGTTTTTGCTGGAGATTTGGTGAAGAAAACTCTGGGCTAAGACTTTGGGACTTTTGTTGAGATGCTGTTACTTCTAGGCAGTAAAACGTCTTTCCAAGTAGCCTAAAAAACAAGGTCCTTTTCAACTCTGGAGAGACTAGAAGTCTCTTAATTAGAGAGATTTGGCTCCAGAGATGAGTATACAAAGTTAATCAGGTAGCCTGGAGTTCTTTGACAAAGAATTGTGAAACGGAGAATCCGAGAAAGGAAAACAGAATCACAGTTTGAGGAAGAAAAAAAGGTTCCCAAGGATGGCACAGAAAGACAGAATGATTAGAATCAGAGAGACAGCAAAAGCAGGCACAATGTGTAATAAGTAAAAATTACGAGGAGAAAAAATATACACTTTATATATGATTAAAAATAAAAGGACCTCAGGAAACCATAGCTCACATTTGCAAAGCGCTGGCACATATATTATTTTGTTTTGCCCTTAGAACACAATTGCAATTATTACCTGCCCCTTTTGCAACAAGGAAGCAAAGACTCAAAGAAGTACATTTCCCAGTGTTAACAGCTTATAAAGAAAGGAGCTAATTCTTGCATTAATTTAATCGATTCATACTGAAGCCACATTTTCTTACCATGACAGGTAAGAAATAATGCTTTTCCATAAATGTTCTTACTATGACAAAGTCAGTTGTATAATGGCTCAATCTTTTAAAATTGTCTTTACTGTCAATCTACTGCTTTAATAATAAATTTTAAGATGTTACGTGTGTACATTCTTCTTAGAACCTTTACCTTTATGGCTCGGCGTCTGTGGCTTAAGAGGCTAAGGCGCCAGCCACGTACACCTGAGCTGGTGGGTTCGAATCCAGTCTGGGCCCGCCAAACAACAATGACGGCTGCAACCAAAAAATGGCCAGGTGTTGTGGCGGGCGCCTGTAGTCCTAGCTACTTGGGAAGTGGAGGCAAGAGACTCGCTTGAGCCCAGGAATTGGAGGTTGCTGTGTGCTGTGATGCCACAGGATTCTACCCAGGGTGACAGCTTGAGGCTCTGTCTCAAAAAAAAAAAAAAAAAAAGAACCTTTACCTATACTCTTTACGATGCAGAGTATTTAAAAAGAAATGCTTTATTTTTATGCCATTTTTCTCCTAGGTTCGTTCAGCTGTGTTTTTGTTAGAGCAGGTGATAAGTGTGAAGTCACTGAAGGTGAACTCCTGCAGGCCCCCAGATTAATCATGTTGTGTTTTGCCAACTGTCACCCAAAGACAGACATTTATATTGTTTGCTCAGTGAAAGGGAAATGTTATGCATTTTGACTTTTTTCTTTTTGAACGTGAATCCTTAAAAAAAAAAAAAAAAAAAGATACAAAGTTACCTAGACTTTAAACCTGGTTAACATGATAAATTTTAGAACTTTGAACATACAGCTAAATTATTTCATTTCTCTCACAGGTTTTTCACGGTTTGGAAAGCAAACATGAGCCTTTCTGCTTTTTCAGTTCTCTAAAGACGTCTTTGTGTAGAACAAATTCATCTAAAGGGATGTGAGTCTTTTTCTGTGCCCGCAGAGAAGGTGAATGAACACCAAGGTCATTTCCTAACCTAAGCGTTGACATTCCTCTGCTCCTTTTTGGTACACTCAGCATCCTTTAACCTGGCTTAATCTGATTGGGTCTGGGTAGAAAAGTTTATATGCGTGGTGTCAGACACACAGGCAAACACATAACCAAAATCAGGGCAGAATTAAATGAAATTGAAAGCAAAAGAATTATACAACAGGTCAATAAATCATAAAGTTGGTTCTTTGAAAAGGTCAATAAAATAGATAAACCTTTGGCTACTCTAATCAGGAAAAAAAGAGTAAAATCTCTAATTTCATCAATCAGAAACGGTAAAGACGAAATAACAACAGACCCCTCAGAAATTCAAAAAATCCTTAA
>CAUYON010119389.1:0-214653 GCA_963573935.1 Arctocebus calabarensis
TTTTTTTTTTTTTGAGACAGAGCCTCAAGCTGTCACCCTGGATAGAGTGCTGTGACATCACAGCTCACAGCAACCTCCAATTCCTGGGCTCAAGCGAGTCTCCTGCCTCTGCCTCCCAAGTAGCTGGGACTACAGGCGCCCCCCACAACGCCCGGCCATTTTTTGGTTACAGCCGTCATTGTTGTTTGGTGGGCCCGGGCTGGACTCGAACCCGCCAGCTCAGGTGTATGTGGCTGGCGCCTTAGCCACAGGCACCGAGCCTGAGTCTTTTTTCAACTAGGATTGTTCCTTTGCATTTCTTTGGCTGTTGTGAAAGGGACTGAATTTTTGTCTCTTTTCTGGGTTGTTGCTGATACAAAGGGAAGCTATTGATAGAGTAAGTTTTCCTATAGTTTTCACAAGGGCAGGTGATCATGAGCCTATGTCTTCCTGCTCCTTGTCCAGTGGAGCTGGGCCACAGGCAGCTCCTGGGAGCTCGTCCGGCTCTGTGGGTGTCCCCTTTGTGGGTAGACCTGTGTGAGTCTCCTGCAGCAATGCAGCCTCCCACACGAGTGTGTGTGGCCTTGTGTGTGGTGAGGCTGCTTGGAGTCTTGTTATATGGAAGCCTTTTTAGGCTTTTGTGTCACTATTGTAGTTTTAAAACCTCTGCTCTTGCACCCTTTTCTGGGCCCCCGGTTTGGTGTTTCCTGCTTCTGCACTGAGGGAACCTTGTTTCAGTGGCCTGATTTGTAAACACAGCTTTATTGGGACACTGCATGATCTTGCAGGGCAGAGCTCTGCAGCAACCTGGGTTAGCTGCAGGCCCAGGAGCTGCCCCTACCTCTCCTCTGCTGGGTTGGGGCCAAGCAGCTCTCTGAGCTCCTGCTCCTGAAGGAGCTGATCCATCCTGAGATCCTGCTCCTGAAGCCACCACTGTGGGTCAGGACTGAGCACGAGGGCAGGGAGGGTGCAGACAGCCTCCCTGGAGGGAGGCCCCAGCACATCACCAGCTGTTGAGAGGCCGGTGCAGGTGGCCTTAACGAGCCACCGTCGTCCAGAGTCAGGCTGCAGGAGGTTGGCGTTACCGTTCTGCAGATCGTGAGCACAAGACTTTTCAGTGGTGGTTTGTTTGCTAGTTGCCTTGATGGAAAGGAGAGCTTCCCTTCCTTTGTGATTTTGACACACTTCAATGTTGTGAAATAGTTACTTTCTGTGTTGTTAAAACTCACTGTGGAGTGAGCCAGTGCCACCAAGAAGGGCATTTACAAGCATCCGCGGGAACCTGCTGCATGGTTTCCGTTTAGGTTGATTTCTAGTCATGTAGATCTTGTGTTCCTAATTGAAAATTAAGGCTGAGAATATAGTCTTAATTATTGCATGATTCATGATTTAATCATTAAATATACTTATCTGTCAGCTCTGGTCAAAGATGGGTTTAGAGGCAGCGTGGCAGCAGAAACCACACCTTGAGCCAGGGAACCCTCCAGGGTGATGGCATACGGTCTAGAAAGGATTTCTGTTCCAGCTGCAGGCATGTGCTCCTCGCGCCTGGTGGGAAAAGGCTAGCCTCCAACACGCAGACGTGCAGGCCCAGGGTGAGGGTGCTGCTGGGAGAGCTGCCCCATGTCACCCGCCTCTCCGGCCCTAGTCCCTGATGGGTGCTGCGGCCAGGACCCGGTGCCTGTGGGCTCAAGGACACATGTTCAGTGGGAAGAGCGACTGAGCTACCTCTCGCCGCTGTTTGGAGTGCAGCAGACACACAGGTGATGAGCCCGTGTGAGAGGAGCCTGGGTGGTCCTGGCAAGGGCGGGGCCTGTGGTAAGCTGTGGCTGGGCCAGACGTGCCCCCTCCACACCCGACCATCAGGGATCATCACCCTTCTCTCTGGCTGACTAGTGGTCGTTGTTTCCTGGTCCGTGGCCTTGAAGGTACCCTTGAGTTTCATGCCAGGCCAGTGGGCTCACAGGACGGCTGCTGTGGGAAGCACGTGACTGAGATGAGGACACAGTGCCCTTAGAAGAGTCCTGCAGGGGACCAGCAGGCGGCCCCGAGGACAGGCCAGTAGGTGGAGTATCTCCAGTGGGACAGCAGTTGCAAGACATAGCCAGGCTGACGCTGAGACACGGCAGAGGCCAAAGACAGCCCAAGCACTTGACCTACAGGTGGACGGTGTGGGAGTGGGTATGGAGCAGGGACGGTCACAGGTGGATGGTGTGGGAGTGGGCACTGAGGTGGGGAAGGTCAAAGGTGGACAGTGTGGGAGTGGGCACTGGGGTGGGATGGTCACAGGTAGACAGAGTGGGCATGGAGCGGTCATAGGTGGACAGTGTGGAGCGGGCACTGGGGTGGGATAGTCAGAGGTGGACGGTGTGGGAGTGGGCATCAGGGTGGAGAGGGGCTCTGCTCAGCTGGCTCACTTGGGCTGTTGGGACCCTGACCGGGGTCTATACTGTGTGTGCTATGGGGGGAGCTAGTCTGCTCCCCCTGGCCACTGCACACTTGTTTCACAGGCTTCCTACTCTGGTTCTGCTGCTGCTGGAAGGTGACCAGTGAGGCAGCATGTGCCCCCAGAGGGCTGCTTGCCATGGGTTTGCCACAGGGAGCAGCTGGGGGCCTTGACCTGAGCAGCTGGTGAGCAGGCCTGATGCTGAGTAAGGAGGTGGCTGTCCCCGATGGCTACTACTGTCCCAGTCCAATAGACACACCAGTGCAGATGCCAGAGTAGTGTGGACCTGAGCCCACAGCTGTGCCAAGGTCTCTGGCCTAGATCCGTGACCAGGGAGCAGTAGTCATGGCCACAGTTGTGGAATCTGGGAGCCACATCTTAGCCTCTGCCCTTGCCCCCCTGGCTTATGCACCTGGTCTAACATTTTCCCCCTTCATGCCAGGTTACTCAGGTAAGCCTGACCTCCTGGTGTTACCGTTCTGGCCTCCTCCGCCTGACATGAGCCACAGAGCTTACTCCCATGGCCTCGGCCTCTGGCCTTCACCACTTGGATTGCCTGCTGGCCCTGCCCTCCTGGTCTGATCTGCCTGGCCGTCACAGCCTCCGCACCTGGCTTCCCCTCTGATGGTGCTACTTGGCCTTAACTGCCTAGCAGTTCCCATCTGGTCTTATTAACCAACAACCTGTCTTTACCTATTTGGCCACCTGGCCCTGCCAACCAGGTCTCAAACTCCCAGCCTTCACTTCCTGGCCTCCTGCTTCAGGCTGGGTCTCGGTGCTGTCCTGCTGGGCAGCAGCTCCCTAGAGGCCCCTCGACAGCCCTGCCTGATCTCTGGGCACTATGCACAGCCTTCTCTGTGCCCAAGTGCACCTTGAGCCTGTGGTACTGGTGCTTTGTTGGGTATGGGGCATTAAGCAGCCCTTCAGGTGTGGCCTGGAATCCTGCCCCAGGTGGCTCTCAGGAGCACGTGCTCAGTCCCTCCCAGGTGGTCTTCCTTCACCTGCCTGGCTATGAATCCCCGTGGTCCTTGGGAGCTCAGGGGCGTGTAGGCAGCACTCCTTTCCTCCTCTTCTGTAGGAAAGTGGAGTTTTGAAGAAGTTCGGCAAATTGCCCCCGTGACCTAATGGGCTTTGAGTCTTGGTTCCTCTCTTCCAGCACGGGGTCACAGTTTGTGACCACAACGTCTGTGGAAGACACATTTGGGACCGTTAGGTGTGTTTATTTTTGTGCTCAGTGGAATCGGCTGCCCCCACCCTCTGTTCCAGTTCCACTGCCTGGGGTCTGGGCATGTCGGCCTTATGTTCAGATGTGCCACACACGTGTGCATTCTGGGCCATAGCCCGCTACCTGTGTCCTATGAATATGTCACTCCCAGAGGCTGTCCCTCTGGCCCCTCAGTGCTCCTGCTGGATGGTGGTCTGCCCCAGAACCCTGGCCGGGCGGGGGACTATTGCTTTGTGGAGAACAGGAAGGGAATAAAAGGTTTTCACTGTCTTTTGGGAGAGGCAGACTAAGGTTGGTGGGAGGGTAAGATGCCGCCTCCTCAGTGTGTTCACCTGTGTGGCTGTTCTGTGTCACACACATGGTCTCTTTCCACTGTGACTATGTGGATCCTGTGTGTCACACCAGCTCCCAGTGGGCTGTAGTCTGGGGTGCAGGCAGTAGCCCTAGCGTCCAGCCCCACTGCTCTCATCAAGGCTATAGGGCTGTTTTATGTTTTCTCTTAGAAGCCTTTGATTGACTTTAGCTTGTTTGCTATCTTAGATGCTGTATTTATTATTATTGTTGTTACTCTCTGCAGGCCGGTTTAATTGAAGCCAACGGAGAACTAAAGGTCTTCATAGACCAGAACCTTAGCCCTGGAAAAGGTAAGGGAGCCCGTTCTGGAAATGTGAGTCTGTCCCTGAATGTAGGAATGTAATGTGTCTGTGGGTCACTGTGGCTCACTGTGAGACTCCTATGGGAGTGCCACATTTCTCTGCATACCTTGTGTGTGGACACAGGGACTGGGAACATGACACAGCCTGCGTGGACTCCTGCAGCACTATTCCTTTTGACTTCCAAGTTTGCCATGTGCTATTTGCAGAAGTTCAGAAGATAAAAACTAACGTGAAGAAGTAAATAAAGATCGCTTGTCTTCCTTCCACCAGAACACCAAGTGCCTGGTCAGTGGTGCAGGCTCCCGTAGGTATCCCTGCTGGCCAGCCATACTGCTGCAAGGACCATGGTGCACGCCTCACGCAGCATGAGTATCTTCCTGTGTCTGCATCTTGTGTGTGTTCTGGTAGCTCCTAGAGGAATTGCTATTCTGTGTCCTGAGAAATTCAAGGGAGGAAGGAAGGTTAAAGCCACATCCCTTTAGGAATCCTGTGGTTTGCATTTTGTTTTACTCCTCCAGGTAGCAAGGTGGGTGTGTCTGAGAGGACGATCTCCTGCTCTCCTCATCACCTCTGCATACAGGTGCCTGGTCAGTGGCCAGTGGGCATACTTCTTTGAGGCATCAATGTGGGATGCTCCGACCCTGTGAGGCAGCTTAGGGCAGGCTGTTGAGACAAAGAAAAACTTTGGCAAAGCTCACTTTTTCCTGAGAAGAATGTGCTATAGTGCCCAGGCAAGACCATGGATGTGTCTAGGCCATGATGTCCACCTCGTTTGTGTGCCTGACAGGCCCAGATACTTGAGGTGTTTGGTTTTAGGCTCTGTTTAAGCATTAGGTACCTGTGATGTGTCAAGTTACTCTCAGAAACAGTTGGCTGTTTCTGCTCTCGACAATGCAGCTTCAGGAGGCGCCTCCTGCCGCTTGCTGTGATCTGGAGGTGTGAGTGGTGCCCAGGCTAGGTGTGGGGGCTCTGTAGCCACCAAGCCCACAGGGCCCCCTTGACGCCTCCTCCAGGTCGTCCCTCACAGGGCTGAGGACTTAGTCTCATGGGCGCTGGCCAAGCCCTCCAAGGATTGAATACTTGGAGCTTTTAGCCTGATAATTTTTAGCCTTCACATATTCTTGAAGGAAATACTATTTCAGTGTAGCTAATTGAACATTTAAAATTGGCAGAAGTGGGCAGCACCTGTGATTCATCGAGTAGGGCGCCGGCCCCATGTACTGAGGGTGGTGGGTTCAAACCCGGCCCCGGCCAAACTGCAACAAAAAAATAGCTGGGTGTTGGGCGGGTGCCTGTAGTCCCAGCTACTCGGGAGGCTGAGGCAAGAGAATCGCCTAAGTCCGGCAGTTGGAGATTGCTATGAGCTGTATGACGCCACCGAAGCACTCTACCGAGGGCGATAAAATGAGGCTCTGTCTCTATAAAAATCAATCAATCAATCAATCAATCAATAAAATAAAGTAATTAAAATAAAATTTGCAGAAGTTTCTGGCATGACATTTTCTGTTCAAGTGAAGGAGCAGGAATAAGTGGGCGCTGCCCACTTCTGCAAATTTTAAATGTTCAATTAGCTACACTGAAATAGTATTTCCTTCAAGAATATGTGAAGGCTAAAAATTATCAGGCTGAAAGCTCCAAAGAGAAAATTTACAATTTTTTTTTTTTTTTTTTTTGCTGAGAAATAATGAGGCCTGTGCTGTTGGAGACACTCAGGGAGCTCTTATGTGCTGTGTGCCCTCTGTCCTCTGTTCTGAGCAGCAGGCCTGTGCTTGAATCCACACTGAGGTCAGCTTGAGCCAGAGGGTTGAGTTGGAGGGTTAGGACACAAAACTTCCTGGTGATGGTGCATCGAGGAGCTGACTCTGCCGAGCATCCGACCTGGGCCTCATGGTCTCCTGCTTCCCCTTTGCCCATGCTGAGGGTATCCCCACCACTGCTGTCTGTTATGGCTGCTCTACTCCAGGCAAGCCCCTGCAGAACCTGCTGGCTCCCAGGGTCGCTTACCTTAGGCTTTTGAATCAATGATGCGTTTTTTGCCTTAAAGTTTGGAAGTTTGAGGAGGTACACAGGAAAGTCAGGCTGCCTGAGGAGGACTCGCCCTAACAAGCAGGACCTCTGCACTTGTGGGCACCGAAGTGACATTGTCAGCGGGGCCTCAGACTCCTGGCTCCACAGAAGCGAAGGCCACATCTGCTCTACCTGCTGCCCTGCCTCAGGCTTCTGAGCCCTCCAGGGGGCCAACTACACAGGGAGGAGCGTTTCCAGGGTGTGGCCTGTGGTTGTGGGGCTACTGAGCCCCAGCTCTGGAGGGTGGCTGGACACACGGTCAGTATCACTGTGTGCTAGCCCTGGCACATGCACGGTGCTGCGCTGGCCCCCACTCTGCACTGAGCAGGTCTTCTTTATTTACTGGTGGCCAGTGTCTGTGAGGTCCTGGGTCCTGGCTGGTAGAGCGTCGCATCGTATGAGCTCAGAAAGCCCCTTTTCTCCCAGAGGAGCGATAAACTCCCAAGGAGCCCCTGATGTAGAACATAGACAATAAACTTTACTGCAGCCATTTGAGTTGCTGTCAATTTTTGCGAGTGGCAAGGTGTCGGTGTGGACAGCTGTGCAGGGATGTGTGTTGTGGCTTTTGGGCAGATGTGCAGGATCTGGGCACTGGTAGGGGGTGCAGTTGCTCCACATGCTCACCAGCGCTTGGCATTGTCAGGGTTTGGCTTTCTGCACCTTGGTTGCCCTCTTCACTCTTGCTCTGGAGCCCAGCAGACTGGTGGGGTCTGTCCAGGCATCTCTGCTCTCCCCTAGGCGGCCTTAACGACTCTTGCCCATGTCCTCAGGGAAGCCTGGCCTGGACAGCATGGCTGGCCGTGTGCTGTGTGTCTGCTTTCAGTAGCTCCTGTGCACCTGGCTGGGTAGGAGTAACATGCTCCCCAGGGAGCAAACTGGGCTGCCTGGGAGTGTGAGTGAACATGTGCGACAGCTGCATGGTGGCCTCCATCCCTGTGGTCTGGCCGGTGGTTGGCCATGGGTCTAGCTGTCTGAAAGGATCGTGGTGTCCTGCAGGTCAGACGTTTGACTTGTCCAGGTTTGATACTGGGATGGGACAAGGTGGGAGCTGTCTGAGCCAATGGCATTGGCAAGCTTTTGTGAACTAAGAGGACTGATACCGTCAAATTTCTTGAATTGAGCAGCTCATTTGCATATTAAAAAACAAAATGTTAATCTTTTGTTACAAATCAGTTCAGTATTCTTGGAAACCTAGGGCGGGCTCATCTGGATGTGAACCTGAAGGGTGATATTTAATTGTCCAACTGCACTTGAATCATTCACTGCCTAGCAGGGTAACTTTGGTTTTTCTTTTTAAAGCATCTGTCACTGGTGATGATTACAGTGTGCATGCACATCAAGTCATCTGTGCATTCGAGTATATACAGCCTTCCTTTTTCGATTAAATATTCTAAAATAAAACATCTTTCATACAAATTAAAACAATAAGAAAGCAAATATTTGATTTTCTTAATATAAAGATTTTTATTTTTAGAACAAAATAAAAATCTCAAAGCAGATAATCTTGTTTTAGTTACACAAAAGAATTTAAACATGTTGTTGGTTAGTAAAAATACTGATATTTACCCAGTTGAATTAAAAGGCAGTATTTTTCCAATACCTTCCTAATTGTCTTGGTTAACTTAGATTAAGGTAAATTATTCAGTGTCCACATGTAGCAGCAAAATTAGTTATTTAACATATTTTTTAAAAGTCTATTGTTTCTTTAAAATGCATAAGAAGCAGCAGACTTTTTTAATAGATGTGGTTGTAAAGAGCCCCAAATGAGACTTCAGGTCACCAGGTGTCTGAGTCTTCCTGGTTGGTTGCAGGTTTTCAGAGCCAACTGGAGGTAGTCCAGGGAGAGGGTGGTTTCTCAGGGAGATCCAGGCAGAAGGCCCTTGGTGGGGCAGGGATCCCTCCTTTACTGATGTTGTCGTGACCTGGAAATCAGTCTTGTTCTTCCCAGGACCATCGGGCATGTCCCAGGGCACTACCACCCAGTTGGCATTTTTCCTTTCTGCCTTCTAATGCCAATTTTTTAATTGTATCGATGCTGGTTTATTTTATTATTTTTTATGTAAAGACAGTATTTCATGATTTTTCGTTTACTGTCATGTCTCTAGGACCAAAAATGATGCTGATTGCACCGTTGCTGTGCATACCCTATGCTGTAGGGCAGTGTGTGCCTCCTGCTGTGTTTGTGTGCTATGGGCATCTGTGCTCAAAGTGGTGGCAGCTTCCTGGAGGCAACTTCTTCCCAGAAACAGAAGTGTCGTCCTTCAGGAAAAGTGGACCATTAGATTTTGAACTGGTTTTGCAACAGTGTAGGGAGATGCTGGGATGAAAGTTAATTCTGATTTTAAAATTCCCTTCTGTGCTCATCATGGAATTACAAGCTTTCCGGCCCCTCCTCGATGTTCTGCAGGGGATAGCCACAAGAGGGGCCCAGGGAGGAACCAGCCCTCCCAGGAGCTCGAAGCCCTCCCTAATGTTTTAAGTTGAGAATTGAGCTTCATGGAAGTATTTGCAACTGAGCCATGTCTTTAAAATGGGAATATTGGAAGAATTTCTAATTGGAAACATCACTTTCCTGAAACTGCCACTTTCAGCCTTAATTTAGAAAAATTCCACTCTTGACATCGTGTCCTTGTGTTACAGGTGTGGTATCCTTGGTGGCCGTTCACCCTTCTACAGTAAACCCACTGGGGAAGCAGCTCTTGCCAAAAACCTTTGGACAGTCCAATGTCAACATTGCCCAGCAAGTGGTAAGGCGCCTGGGGTACTGGGGGTCCTGGTATGGGGCCAGGTGAGGGGCTCACAGGTGTGTGGGCTTTGCCTGGGGCCCCTCGCGGAGGAAGTCCTGGTCCTCAGCAGCGTCTGTGCTGTGTGTCACTCGTGTCTGTCCAAGTGGTCTGTCCGCTGCAGACACCTGCAGGTCCACTGGGTTGTCAATACTGATTCTCCCCATTCAGGTGCTTGCTCAGTATCTGTTTTTGTTTTCCTCTCTGGTGGGCTCCAGAACCCTGCTTTCTCCTTAGGGCTTGGGGGTGGGGAGCGGCACCGTCCCCAGGCCGCCAGCCCTTTCCAGGACCTTTTTCAGGTGCCTGAGGGCTTCTTCCCGACCTGAGATGATGCTCTGGCCTTCCTGGCCACTGGGAGCTGCCACCTCTGCTCCTACAGGCCCCCAGCTTTGGTGCGATGGGCCTCGCTGTACCTGGCCCTCCGCTTGGCCCCATTCAGCCTGCTCCAGCATGCCGCTGCCCTGGCCCTCCTGGCCCTGTGTCCTTTCTAGGGGCTCTAACATCACTAGGGGGAAGAGAGCCTGTAGCCCATGCACTGTCCTCAGGTGTTGCTGCCCGGCAGGAACTCTGTGCCAGCTGTCTGCTGTGGTCTGGGAGTTCTCCTTTCTGTGTGCAGGCAGTTACTGGATTCCAAACATCTGAGCATCTGAGTGAGGTACAGCTCACACTTAGGAACAGAGTACCTTGTAGTAAGTCCCCGGTTACAAACAGTTGACTGATGTGCGACTTGTACTCAACGAACAGGGGCTATCACAGGTAATAGATAAAGGTACCTTTTCCAACTTACACACAAATTCAACTTAACAAACCTACAGAACCTGTCTCCTTTGTAATCTAGGGACTGCCCATTATTACCTTACAGAGAACGTGTCCACACACCACAGTATTTTGATTGTTTCTGCACTTTAGCCTTTATTTATTTATTTATTTATTTATTTATTTATTTTTGCAGTTTTTGGCCGGGGCTGGGTTTGAACCCGCCACCTCCGGCATGTGGGGCTGGCGCCCTACTCCTTTGAGCCACAGGCGCCACCCTAGTCTTTATTTTAAATTCATTCCTGCAGTTCCATTTTTTTAAACACACTTGAAGTTCTCTAGATCCCTTTAGCAGAGCTCAGTGTTTGAGTTTTAGGTGGGACTGTGTTGGGCAGAGCTGAGGGATGGCAGCAGGGAGTGAGCAGGGCCTATCCTGGCTGGATGGCGTGGCCCCTGCCCGCTCCCTGCGTGGCTCTGCCCTTCCTGGGCCTCACTGTCTCCTGGTAAAACAAGATGGTCTTTTGCTTTGAGGAGTGTTGTATGTTACTGAAAGCAGCAGTTTGTGGAATTCCCTCCACATATTGGGCAAAGCACAGCTTCTCAGTTAGTGGTGACAGCTGAGGTTTGGGCTCCTGTGTAGCTTTGGGATGCACGTGGTTCACTGTTGCAGGTGCTATCTGGAAGTCACAGCAGTTTATTTTGGCGAATAATCGTAGCAAGAGCTCCATTTTTTATTGCTGGCATAGATGGGAAGAAAATGATGTACTTTAAACTTTATCAGTCTGAAAGTCAAATTGCTGATTTAAATGATACTGTTATGGGCCTGGTACAGTGGCTCACACCTGTAATCCCAGCACTATAGGAGGCCGAGGCGGGTGAATTGCCAGAGCTCACGGGTTTGAGACCAGCCTGGGCAAAACATCAAGACCCCCATCTCTAAAAATAGCCAAGCATTGTGGTGGACTATGCCCAAGCATAGTTCCAGCTACTTGGGAGGCTGAGGCAAGGGAGTCACTTGAGCCCAAGAGTTTGAAGTTGCCATGTGCTGTGACACCACAGCACTCTGCTGAGGGGGACAAAGTGAGACTTTGACTCAAAAAAAAAAAAATGAACTGTTTGAGTCTAGCTAGTAATTGCCATTATGGGTTTTGCAAAGTCCCATTGTTGTGAATTAAACTTACACATTGCAAATGTCAGAGATTTACAAACTGGGACTGGCTGGTTGCCAAGGTATGAGGGGTGGGCAAGTCCTCACCTACAGGGAGGGGCATTGTGTGGGCTGTGGACAGCACAAGGCTGCCAGTTTGCTCAGCTTCTGGGGCAGCATCCTCCCCCAAAAGTACACTAAATGTTGTAGTTTACTTTTGTCTGTTTTTTTTCTTTTTTCTTTTTTTTTTTTTTAATTCTTTGTGTTAGTGGAATCACAGCATACACAGAGGTGATTTTAATTCCAGTTTTTAGAGTGTATGAAATGAAGGTGCTAAAGTGTATTCTTAGGGAAGAGGGAGCCTGAAGACACCAGGGCTAGCCCTAGAGTCAATGAGAGAACTGAGGGGGCTCCCTAGTGGAGGGGTAGGGTGCAGGGAGTTGGGGTGCGGGTGGGGAGTGCTCCTGGGCTAGGCAGAGTGGGGTGCTCAGGGGAAGGGTCTTAGTCCCTCTGCATGGGGAGCTGGGCTGGGAGCTCTAAGAGCCCTGGAGTGGGGACCCAGACATGAAGCTGCGGTTTTGCCTTCTCTACGCATGTTGAGAGAGACTTCTGGTGCCGGCTTTCAGGGTGCAGGGCCGCCTCGTGAGCTCCATGGGAGTGGGGTCTGAGCTCCTATCCTCCTGGAAGAGCAATCACTAAATCCAAGGGCTGTGTGACCCCAGAGCCCCATGCAGCTCCTGCCACACTTGCTCCCAGGCTCCGTGGCCTCTGGGGTATAAGGATGCTGGGTTGTGGGCCCCCTTATTCCTCTTCTCTGATCTCAGCTCTCCCTCTTCTCAGCCCCTTCTCTGGCCCCCTCAGGCCCTGTCTCAAGCCTCCTTGGCTCCTGTCAAAGAGAGTGCCCACAGCCATGGTGTCCGAGAGTGGCATGTATGAGGAGGTGAAATGTCCCCAATCTGTAGGGAGGGACCAGTGCACAGGGCTTGAGGCAGCAATGCAACGGTGTCCGGGGAGGAGGTCATGCTGGCCCTTGGAGCAGTGGGCAGCTGGCTCTGTGGGCCAGGGCCCAGGACAGGAGTGTGCAGGCCAGACTGGCACAGAGAACATCTCCCTGGCGTAGGGCCACTGCCTTTCTGCAGGCATGATGTCTAGGAGACTGGGATGGTGAAAACAGGTAAGGGAAGGATTTTCCCAGTTGACCTCATCCTTTGCCCATTATGTGAGGTGTGGCTTGGACCACACAAGTCCTGCCAATCGAGAAAAGGTCATCAGAAACCACTGTTGAGCACCTACTGTTCACCTGCCCCTGGCTTATGTGCTTTTTGGCAGGACACAGTTGGCCCCTGACTGGCAATGATTCTGTCGCACAAGTTGTTGGCTTTATTGTGGTGCTGAAGTGTCCAGTAGAAATCACATTTCAGGGACACAACTATTCTCTTTTTTATTTTTGGTACAGGGTTCAGTATTGACTTGAGATGTTCCACACTTAACTATAAAACAGACTTCACATTGGGTGGTTTTGTCCACCAGTGGCTGACGTAGTTCTGAGCGCATTTAAAGCAGGCTAGACTGAGCCACTGGGCTTGGTGGAGGCGCATGAAATGCTTTTCAGCCTGCAGTGTTTTCAACTCACGAGGGACTTGTTAGGATGCAGTTGATCTGCTCCTGACCGAGGTGGCAGAAGGGACCAGTGACAGCATTGTCTGTCTCGGGGCTGTGGAATTCCCCGGGAAGGGGCTGGTGAGGTTCCTCGCATGCTCAGTCTCATTTGGGGCCTACGCATGTGTCCCAGTCGTGCTGCAGGGAGGGGGGAGGCTGTGCCAGTGGATGCCCCAGCAGGAGGCCCAGTGTCCTGCCATGTTGACCACAGAACACATGAGAAACGTGCTTTCCCTGACGACTCTGGGCCTAGAGGTAAACACACGTGTGTTGAGCAGAGTACACTTGATCAGATGCTCACTGTCCCACTGTCCTCATGGCACATTTGTTCTCTTTTTGTTTGATTTTTGTAGTCCCCTAATTTGATCTCGTGGCCACCTAACGAGGACTACTTCACAGAGTGAAAAACATTCTGACGACTATTTGGTCATTGGAAATGTAAATACGTAGATACGTGTTTATAGTTAATGAAAAGAATAAATTCAATTGCAGTGTTTTTTTTCCATGGGTGACAGGTGATCTGGGCTTAGCAGTAATTTGAAAGTGCTTGGTCAGCTGTTCCCAGGGCTGAGGCAGGTCACACATTTATCCCTCTAAGACAGGAGCTGGGCAGTGTCCAGCTTACAGCAGCCGAGCATGCCGGCCCTGCCCCCACTTGGCTGTCCAGCTTCAATCCTGATAGCAGTAACTTGGTATCTACACAGCCGTCTGGTCACCGAGGTGCTTTGATCTGTAGTAAGTGGGATGACCTAGCATTTGCTGAGGAATAGTTCTTCTAATCAAGACAGTCAGACATGATCTCTGAAAGTCGAAATATTTGGCTGTACAAGGCAACGCCTGTGTCCCTAGATGTTAATATTTGAATATTAATTGATGCAGCTAAAGTGATAAGACCTTGTTGTGAAAGACAAACCAGTATTCCCACTCACGAATGAAGGAGCAATCGTTCCTCGAAGGGCCGTGAGTGAGGCTGACAGTGAGCAACCATGGCTGGCACAGGCTTCAGGGTCCACCCGCAGCCCCACTGCCCTTATCCTGTGTGCATCTACTTGCCTGTGGCTGTGCTGGGTCTTCCCCCTCCTGCCCGGACACTGTCTGAGGGCCACGTGCCCAGTGAGAGCATCTGTTGGGATAGACGCCTAGTGACAGGGGTGGTTGTCACCTGGGATGGTTGTCCTGTTGAGCTGGTGAAACGGCTATCACCCTCTGCTTGCCTTTCTTTTGAAAGCTCTTTTTTGTTTTCTGGCCTCTTTTATACACATCCACGTCCTGGAGGGGAAGTGCTGGGTGGGGGTGGTGCTGCTGTCTTGGGGGGGGGGTCCTGTGCTACACCATCCTTACTGCTGACCTCCCTTTCTGAGTACGATGATGGTCGCACTCTGGTAGAGGCTGGCCTCGCCCTGCTCCCAGCTTGTCCAGAGATCCTTGTTGCTTTTTTAATTGAAGCAGATGCCTGAGGTTGACAAAGGGAAAATGAGGGCACACACAGAGCGGATGTGACGCTGGCGTCATTTCAGTGTCACTGTTGGGTTGTCACTTTATCTTGATCTTTTTCACTGTGTGGTGGACAAAACTCCGCAGTGGCCCTAGGCAGCCAGCGGTGACGTGGGCGGCGGCTGGTGCGGGTGGCTACTGATTGTTCTGAATTGTCTCTTCCGACTGTAGGTAATTGGTACGCCTCAGAGACCTGCAGCGTCAAACACTCTGGTGGTAGGAAGCCCACACACCCCCAACACTCACTTTGTCTCTCAGAACCAGCCTTCCGACTCCTCACCTTGGTCAGCTGGGTGAGCAATTCCCTCGCTCCCTCAGGGTCGCAGCCCCGTGGGCAGCCGCCACCTCACCTGCCCTGTCCCGTGGCCACATGTTGTGCCACGGCCTGGGCTCCCATATCTGCCGATTTCAGAGCTCCTGTCTAGACCACCCACCCAGATTGGGAGACGTTCTGTGTGCCCAGTGCAGGTGTGTGGTCTGGGCACACTGGCCTCCATGGTGACAGTCAGGCTGTGGGGCGTGCCCACCGCGTGGTGCCCGGTGTGGCTGCTCTCTCCGGGGTGGAGGAAGCTGGACTTGCTGGTCCACGTGCATTAACCTCAGCCCTTTCCCTTGTCTGTGCTGGGTATGGAATGGGTGGGGTTCATCCTCAGTCACTGCATTTGACCTTCACAGCCCATGGGTCCCAGTCCCATGTGGTGGTCCTGGCCCAGCTGCTGGTTCTGCTAAAGTGAACTCTGTTGTGGAAATGGTTTTACTCAAAGTTCAGCTGTGTGTCTTTCTTTAAAAATAAACACAAAGCTATAAAACCACATTTGTATTGGTTCTAAAGCAAAAATTGTCAATACCCCAAACTCAGTCTGTTGGACACGTGGAGAAGCTTTCCCTTGATGTGGTGACCAGCAGAAGTCATGGCTGAGCTCCCTCCTTTTCTAAAGCACAGTTTGCACTTGTCATCAAGTGGCCGTCACATTCTAAACATTTGCCTTATGAATTTACAGCCTGCTGCAGTTTGTCCTAAACATTCCCAAGTTTACACTAAAGTGGCTCCAGTTCCTGGTGCTGGACGCATCATTAGAAAAGTGGTGCTTGCCACATTGACGCACATCAGACGTGTACTGATTCTTGCCCAGAGCTCCTTGTTGGGCACGATGGGGATGTCTGCCCACTTTTCTTGACACTTGAAAACACAGATGCATGATCTAGCTTTGGAAAAGCTCATTTTTGACCTTTGAAAGCAACAGGCAGCTGTGAGCTCCTCAGTGCACAGGCTCTGGAGGCGCGTCCTGTTGGGGCTGGGTGCGTCTGACCTGCTCAGCTGCACCTGTTGCTGTGGTGTGCAGCCCCTTCTGTAGCTTGTTAGAGGTCTTTAAGTGACAGTGTAGCTTGATTCAGGGCAAACTCTCAGGACTGCTAATGGCCCTCTATTTTTTCTTTTGTATTTTTAAAGGAAACGCAACAGGAAAGGAGAGAAGAATGGCAAAGGCTTGCGGCACTTCTCCATGAAAGTCTGCGAGAAGGTGCAGAGGAAGGGGACCACCTCCTACAACGAGGTGGCGGACGAGCTGGTGGCCGAGTTCAGTGCTGCCGATAACCACATTCTGCCCAATGAGTCAGTAAGTTCGCCAGGCAGAGCGTGTGTGGGTCGGGCAGGCGTTGCAGGCTTCACAGCACTGCATGGTTCACTGTTTTTAAATATGAAACAGTAGCAAATGTACAGAAAATTCCAAATACAGGTGAAAGAGTTTTTCCTGACCCACTTGTGGGAATGTTGCTGTTAGGGCACCGCATGCGTGAGCATGTGGACCTCCCCCATGGGAAAGCCCTTCTCGCTGGTGGGGCTCCAACACTGAGAGCCCTCAGCCCCCGCCTCACAGCCGCAGGCTCTGGGAAACCCCCCCCAATCCTGATGACACAGGACAGGGCCATCCTGTGAGTTCATGTTAGGCGTGGTGGCTCCTGGAGCAGAATTAACAATGCGCCTCTTTATTAGGTACACAAGGTCTCAAGTGTAAGAAGTTAACCTACAAGCTTTTTTGGTCATTGGGAAAATTAACTTTGTCTTCCCAGGCTTATGACCAGAAGAACATAAGACGGCGAGTCTATGATGCCTTAAATGTGCTCATGGCCATGAACATTATCTCCAAAGAGAAGAAGGAGATCAAGTGGATCGGTCTGCCCACCAACTCGGCTCAGGAGTGCCAGAATTTGGAGGTGCCTGCGGACCTTCTTACTCATCACCTGCCATTCAGAGGGTCTTGGCTGCGTGTGCCCTGGACAGGGAGCTGTGGGGTGTCCTCTGCTCCTGTGGTCTCACACAGCCGCCTGGCATCAGGTGCATTTGTGCCCATTAGCCTGGCTCTGGCTGCTAGGGAGGAAGGATGGCCAACCCAGGCCCGCTGGAGCATGTCACACTGGACAGTGCTAGTTCTAAATCTTTGTTTGTGGGACTTATTTTGTTTTATTTTTTTGAGACAGAGTCTCAAGTTATTGCCCTCAGTAGAGTGTTGTAGCGTCACAGCTCACAGCAACCTCAAATTCCTGGGCTTAAGGGATTCTCTTGCCTCAGCCTCCCAAGTAGCTGGGACTATAGGCACCTGCCACAACGCCTGGCTGGGACTTAAATAATATCATAGTCAAATCTAAGAAATGTGAGGAGAAGAGAGGTATAGTTTGGAAATTGAAGAACTCACCTGTATCTCGTGGCACATCTGTGTTCTAGATTTGTGCATGTCCCTTTCACTGAATTTAAGTAAACGTTAGGTGTGGTGTGACTGTGGGTTTAACATGTGAAGATGGATGATTGTGATGATTTCTTGCATCTGTGGTTGGGTTTTCCAAGGTGGAGAGACAGAGACGACTTGAAAGAATAAAACAGAAGCAGTCTCAGCTTCAAGAACTTATTCTACAGGTAAGAAAAAGACTCATCAGGGAGGCAAGCTGGTCGTCACTACCAGTGTCGTTTTCCAGCATCGACCTGTGGCAGGTCACCCTGTGTTTCAAGCCAATTCCCTGCTTTGGGATTCTGAGTGTGAATTTCCTAAATGTCCAGCAAGCTTGCCTCAGGCAAGTGCTGGTGCCCTGGCCTTATTCCCAGAGAGAGGCTGTGAGTCTTTCTCTCCCGGGGGTGTCTTGGTGGCAGGCGGGAAGGATGGCCTCACTAGAAAACCAGCATCTGAAATATTCCTCATGAGGTGAAGCCCATGCCTCATGCCTGGTGCTAGACTGGTGTCTGTGGCGCTCAGGAACTCAGAGTCAAACCACGCCCAAGCTGTCTGTGGGCACGAGGGAGGTGGTGGACACCTCAGGGCCAGGGGCTCGTGGCTCGTGGTGCCCACTGGCCGGGTGCTCACTGCTGCCTCCTTCCTAGCAAATTGCCTTCAAGAACCTGGTGCAGAGGAACCGGCATGCGGAGCAGCAGGCCAGCCGGCCGCCCCCACCCAACTCGGTCATCCACTTGCCCTTCATCATCGTTAACACCAGCAAGAAGACCGTCATCGATTGCAGCATCTCCAATGACAAGTACGTGGGACAGGACCAGAGCAGACAGGATGGGAGCCTGATCCTACTACTCTTCTTAGGGGAACTAAGGCCTGTTAGGATTTTTATTAAAACAGGTTTTAAAGTGTTGCACAGTAGCCGATGTTTGCAGACCATTCTGGGGCTGGTGAGCGCTGTGCACTGGGGCGTGTCCTGCCCACCACATGCATGTGCACAGTGGTTTGCAGGGCCCCAGCGACAGGCCCTGGGAGTCTGGTCCCACACGGGGTGCTATGTCCATCTGGAAGACTCGTCCCCCATCTCTCTGACAGTGCCTCTCTCCTCCAGATTCGAGTATCTGTTTAACTTTGACAACACGTTTGAGATCCATGACGACATCGAGGTGCTGAAGCGGATGGGCATGGCCTGCGGGCTGGAGTCTGGCAGCTGCTCTGCTGAAGACCTAAAAATGGCCAGAAGTTTGGTACCGAAAGCTCTGGAACCGTATGTGACTGGTTAGTCCTGCCCTTGTGACCCCAACGAAGCTGCACAGCCAACATGGTGGTTGTCCTGACCCTGGATGGCACCCTGACCTCCTAGTTCCTAGCAAGAGTTTTACTGAGATGGGACCTGAGTGTGCAGGACCAGGAGCAAGGATGGAAGGGGCTGCACAAGGGACAGGGCCACACAGGGCATGGGGCCACAGGGTGGGGGGTGGCGGGGCCAGCTGGCACCCAACTACTAGATAGAGTTTTCATCCACAAGTGGCTTTTGTGGATTTATTGATGTGATGAACCTGTTATGGACAGTCAAGGTTTTATCTTCCAGATAAGGTCCAAAATAGGAGAAATGGAAATTCTTTAAGGAGTGTAATCGGGTTGATGTTTCTTTCTTCAAAGCTAATTGACTAATCTCTGAAACAGAGTAACCAAGAAACACATTTCAAAGCCATCTGATGTTTGGCTGTGAGCCAGCACAGCATTTGTTTTGTGAGTTTTTATTCTGGTTCTGTTGACTTCCTCCAGTGAGCCAGGAAGGTCCAGGCCACAGTCATGGAGAGTGGCTTTGTGCTGAGACATCATGGAAGGCGCTACCCCTGCTGTTGGCTTCTCTTTGGTCCCTGGGAGGGTCAGATTCCTCCTGAAGCATTCTAGAGCAAGTGAACCCTGGCTCACCCATGTCACGTGCCCTACACCATGCTGGCTGGGCAGCTGACCACAGGTCCACACCCTCCACAGCTCCTGGGGGAGCCTCTCAGATGGGGCATGGAGAAAGCCCCCGGAAAGCATGCATTTTCCATCTGTGGGGCAGCCACATGACACTGATGTGGCAGCACATGTAAACTCATGTGTCTCAAGGTTTTGTGTGCTCTTTTAGAAAGACAGACTATGTGGCTGCAAACCGGTGACCCCGCTGCGGTGCTGGGCAGAGCATGCCCCACAGATTTCCAGTGTCTGGTGTTCTCGTGGGCTTGGTTTCAGTGCTTGAGTTTGTTTCTTTGCCTGTTCACTTCTTTTTCTTTTCAGAAATGGCTCAGGGATCCATTGGGGGTGTATTCATCACGACGGCAGGCTCCACGTCCAACGGCACAAGGCTGTCTGCCAGGTGATGGCCATGAAGGGGCAGGGAGGGCAGCCCCTTGGGTGTGGTCCCTGACCTCTCCCGTTCAGAATATGGCACCTCTTCAAGCCCTGGGAGCTCTGCTGGGCTTGTCTTCATGTGGAAAGGATTTTCTTTCTTCGGTTGGTTTCTTCCTCCTAAAAATGAAAAGTGATATATTGCTTTTTTTGAAAAGCAACACACAGATTAGAGACAAAAACTACCTAAAGACCACTACCCCAGGCGACAAGTATTTCTAGATTTTTTTCCCTCTATTTTTAAAAAACATATTTTTAAATAGTTTAAATTTCTTTTTTTTTTTAGAGACAGAGTCTCACTCTATGGCCCTTGGTAGAGTGCTCTGGCATCACGCAGCTCACAGCAACCTCCAACTCCTGGGCTTAGGCAATTCTCTTGCCTCAGCCTCCCAAGTAGCTGGGACTATAGGCGCCCGCCACAACGCCCAGCTATTTTTCTGTTTTGCAGTTTGGCCGAGGCTGGGTTTGAACCCGCCACCTTCGGTATGTGGGGCCAGCGTCCTACTCGATGAGCCACAGATGCTTCCCTAAATGGTTTAAATTTAAAGGTCACAATTTATATATAATTTTGTTATTTGCATCTTATATTCTATGAATTTTTTATGTTATTGTAGGAGTTTTATTATTATTTATTTATTTATTTACTTATTTATTTATTTATTTATTTATTTTTGAGACAGAGCCTCAAGCTATCGCCCTAGGTAGAGTGCCATGGCATCACTGCTCACAGCAACCTCAAACTCCTGGACTCAAGCGATTCCCTTGCCTCAGCCTCCCAAGTATCTGGGGCTACAGGCACCTGCTATAATTCCCAGCTATATTTTGGTTGTAGTTGTCATTGTTTGGCAGGCCCAGGCTGGATTCGAAACCGCCAGCTCTGGTGTCTGTGGTTGGTGCCTGAGCTGCTTGAGCTAGAGGCGCCACTGAAGGAGTTTTATTGTTTAAGTAAAAGTATATTTAATATTTGACCCAGCAATTCCACAGAGGAGAATGAAGTCTCTAAGTGTTTATCTTCAGTCTTTAAAAATAAACATAAGGCTACTTTTATAGCAGATATTAGCAAAACAATGGTTTCATTAACTTCTGTATTTTATCATTATGTATTATTTCATGTCAATCTTAAATATTAAGAAAATAGTAAATTTAATTTTATAAAAGATAAGTTAGTAATATATAGGTTCAGATGTTAGGGTTGATCAAATAAGCCAGATATGTTTGTGGCTGTTCTAAGGCATTTGGTTGGGCAGGGAGATGTTTTAGCATGTCCAGGAAGGTGCTGGGCAGGTACAGCTGCTGTGGCCTTGGCCCCTTCGCCTGTAAGGTGTATGTGTGTGGGGGGGGGGATCAGTGATTGCTGAGTCACTGATTGGTAGTGACACAGCCAAGGACGGTGAGCTCTTGGCAGATGCAGCTTACTGTCTTTTAATTCTTAATTTCCAGCTATGTGTGAATGTGTAGGGGTTAGTCTATAGAATGTTTAACACTGGTTAGTCTGTGAGGTTGAATTTGGATATTTTTAAGACTTTCATCTTCATAGAGTCCTTTTTATTGATGAGACTTTTAAGACTTTCATAGCAGTGGAAACAAAGCCAGTGCTATTTGTAGAAAACCAGTTTTCATAGTGGTTTAATATAATCGTTTACAAAAGCTCATTGTGGAAGGACATTTAGGTGGTGCCCAATTACAAAAAAAACTTGTATGTGGCCTGGCACAGTAGCTTACCCCTGTGATCCGACCTACTCAGGAGGCTGAGATAGGAGAGTCCCTTGAGCTCAGGAGTTTGAGACCAGCCTGAGCAAGAGTGAGACCCTGTCTCTAAAATTAGTCGGGCGTTGTGTTGGGCGCCTGTAGTCCCAGCTACTCAGGAGGCTGAGGCAAGAGGATCACTTGAGCCCAGGAGTTTGAGGTTGCCGTGAGATATAACGCCACAGCACTCTACCAAGGGTGACAAAGAAAGACTCTTGTCTCAAAAAAGAGAAAAACTAAAACAAGCAGCTTTGTGGCTAAGTTTCTCATCAATTCTCACTTGTGTGGCTAGGCTCTAGGCTCTATTTCCCAGATACGGAATTACTTCATCAAAAAGCACAACATTCGCTAGTTTTCATCTTGTGTGGGGCTAATAAATGCCAGTGAAAGGTGCTTAAAGGTGTTCGTGTGGATTAGTTTTTAGTGTTAGAATATGTTGTCTGCTCTGGCCCTTAGTGGCTTTTGTGGTACTGCCAACCTGGCGCTCTCCATACCCATGGCCAGAGTGGACCGCCTAGCTCTGACTTGAGCTTTTCCCAGGAACCATGTTCCTGGTTGTAAGTGAAAATCCTGGAGAGAAGGGTCCAGGAGTGTGTCCTTTGGGGTTTTGTCTGTGAAGGTGAGTGAGGAATGGACTTCCATAGTGCCTCTGCTACTGTCCCCATTTCAGTGATGGATTCAGGAAGGTGGGATAGTAGAAGCCGTCCACAGAAAGACGGCGCTCGGGGCAGAGTGCTGGGTCCTTCTCTGCTGGCATGTACGATCTTTGCTTCTGTCAGTGTGACTGAAAGACACCCACACCCCTGGGGTCATGCCAGCCTGTCTGTGACTGGGACCCCTGGCGAGGTGAGGAGAACAGCTGCAGTGCCACTGACATTTCATCAGGCCCTGTCCTTGCAGCGACCTGACTAATGGTGCAGACGGGATGCTGGCCACAAGCTCCAACGGGTCTCAGTATAGCGGCTCGCGGGTGGAGACCCCGGTGTCCTGTGTCGGGGAGGATGAGGACGAGGACGACGACTTCAACGAGAATGAGGAGGAGGCCTGACGCCCCTGCCTTCAGGAAAAGTCATTTAGGGAAGAGAAACTTTATTTGAACATGGGGTTTTCTGTTTCTTTTTGGCTATTTCCGAGAAAAAATTGGTAAGCTATTGGTTTAGATGCGCACCTCCAATAAGCAAGGATTGTTTCCATAGAAGCTAAGGACGTGCCGTGGGTGTATGTTTAGATACCAGTGTGCTGGCACAGAGCCTTTATTTACTTTTTAGGATTTTGTATTTTTATTTCCTTTTTTTTTAAATTCAGAGTTCATTTTTGCCTCTTAATAATTCTTGCTGAGTTTGCTGAGGAAATTGTACTTCATCCACATCAATGAAAATAAAACGCTCTCCTGTTGTGGACAGTGAACCCCGAATGCCGTTTATTTGCAGTGTGTTTGGCGCCCGCTGGCAGACAGCGAGACTCTGTGACGAGTTTTCATTGTTAAATCATGCCGTGTCCAAAGAATTGAGCAAATAGCTAAGCTCTATTTTTTAAACAATAAGCGCCATAAATGCTATGACCTTATTTTCCCTTAAATTATATTGACTGTTGTGATTCCATCAAATTTATACATTTTTTCCCTCTGTTTATATTACAGCAACTAATTGCAAAATACTTCTTTGTTTTTGTTTGTTTGGTGAGAGCTTAACTGCCACACTGGTGCAGCTATGAGAATTGTCTGGAAAGCTTGGGATGGTTTATTGCTTATGGTAAAATTTGCCTGATTTCTTACAGGCAGCGTTTGGAAACTTTTTATTATATAGTTGTTTACATGCTTATGAGTCTATCATTTAAAGACATGTACTGAAACAAATGTTGTATTTGTTTCATAAGCATCTTCCTGTAATCTATTATAAAGTTGAAATTAAATATAGAGAATGTTTTAACAGTTTTTTAACTCAAAATTTGTCAATCATTTTTAACAGTTCTTTTTTTATAAAAAGAAAAAGGAATTTAAGGACAGGCAGTAGTCTCTTTTAAAATTTATTCACAAAAACCATTAACTACACAGTTGCTATTAGCTGCCTGTTCTCAAACAATAGTCTTTTTATTGAAACAAATAAACTTTTCTGTAATATTTTATGGAATATAAAGAGACTTTAATTGTTTGACTTGTTTAATTCCACACTGTTAGTTTTTATTAATAAAACGTGCATGGGCATTTTAAACAAGTTCTGTGTTTCTCTAATTCAGGATTATTGTCTAGAAGTTTGTATTTTGTTAGTCTTGCTTTACGTTAGAGTGGAAAAACAGGTTGTTTGGCCCAGGATTGGGCACGTGGGGCAGTTCCTTCCATCTAGTGTGCTCAGAGGTCCCAGAGTTTGACCTGACAGCAGAGGGCGGCCAAAAGAAGAAGCCATGGGTGACACAGGAGCATCCTTCCTGGGAGTTCTTTGACTTTTTCCACAGTCCCCAAAACTGAGATAGATTTTACAGATTTGTCTTTCAGAAGCAGGAGCATGAAAGGATTCTGGGAGATGGCAGAGAAGGAAGCACCAGGAACCCACGTCCCCACCTGGACTCCTTTTGCATGGCAGAGTCTGTTGGCTACTATTTTGTAACTCAGCTGACTGTTGAAGGCTTAACCATTTCTGGGGAAGGGCGTGGTCAGCACATTGCAGTTAATTTTGGTCCATTCTCAGCTCCGTGTCCCTTCACCGCCTCCCTTCATTTTTCTCTTACCCCTTTTGAGAGTCAAACATTGACGACTTGGACATTCAGACAACTGTACGTAGAATGTTAGAGAGTGACACTGCATACTCAGGGAAAGGCTCAGAATAGACCTGAGAAGATGTTGAATTTACACCTTAGGCTGATCTTTGGCACAGAGGCAGACATCACTATCAAAAACGAGTAAAGAAAAGCAACAAACCCCAGCAAGTCCTGGGGAACAGGAGACCTGCTTTTTTAGAGTCACCTCATGAGGATATTCAAATGCCCCATTTTCAACAGAAAGTCACACACAGAAAAGCATACAAAGAAACAAAGAGCATGGCCCATTTAAAAAGGAAAAATAAATCAACAGAAATTATCTCTGAAAAAGACCTGATGGAAAATATACTAGACAAATACTTTTAAACGACTGTCTTAAGGTGCTCAAAGAAGTTAAGGTTGATGTGGAGAGAGTCTAGAAAATCATATATGATCTCAACAGGAATATCCATTAAGAGAAAACCTAAAAAGAAATGTAAAAAATATCAGGAGCTGAAAAGTAACTGAAATAAAAAATATGCTAGAGTGATTCAAAGGCAGAATTAGGTGATTTGAAGATAAGACAATGGAAATGATTTGAGTCTGAGGAACTAAAAGAAAAACATTGAAAGAAAGAGAACCAAAGAAGAATCAAAGGGACCTATGAGATGCCATCAAGCTGCCCAACATATGCAAATATAGGAGTCTCAGAAAGAAGAGAAACAAAGGGCAAAGACAATATTTAAAGATATAAATGGCTGAAATTGCACCAAGTTTGATGAAAGATTAATAGAAAGATCCATGAACTACATAAGAACTTTCATGAATTACAAGTAAGATGAACTCAGAGACCCACACAAAAACACCTAAACTTTCCAAAGACAGAGAACCTTGGAAGCATCAAAGGAGCAACTCGTCATATACAAGTGACCCCAATAAAATTATCTGGAGACTTTTCATCAGAAAAATGTAGGCCACAAAGCACTGGGCCAATACATTCAAAGTGCTAAAGGAAAAAGAAATCTGCTCACCCAGAATTCTGTATCCAACAAAATTCCTTCAGAAGTGAGTGAGGAATTGAGACATTTCCAGTAAGTAAAAGCTGAGAGCGTTCATTACCAATAGGCCTGCCTTGTAAGAAATGCTGGAGAGGGTCCTGCAGAGTGAAAAGAAAGAACACTGGACAATAACTCAAAGAAACCAAGAACTGTGAAGAAACCAAGAACTCGGTAAAGGTGAGTACAGGAGCAATTATAAAAGCTAGTGTTTTAAGAATAGCTTGCAACTCCACTTTTGAATAAGAAATTAATGCAGTTTTTTAAAACCTCAATTATTAGCCTAAAATGTAGTAGTAGTATAACTTTGGTTTGTAATTCCACATTTTCTTTTCTGTATAATTGAAGAGACTAATTCACTTATAGGAATTATTTGTGTGTGAAAATATGAATGTATTAGTGGGTAATTCTGTGATATCAACAACCTAAAGGGGTGACGACAGCTATAAAGAATTGTGCTGCTGCTGGAGGTTAGGCTGGTGTGAATTCAAATTAGAGTGCTACCACTTGAGGATGTTAAATGTAACTGCCATGGACACCACAAAGAAAATCACTATAGAGGCTCGGCGCCTGTGGCTCAACAGGCTAGGGCGCCAGCCACGTACACCTGAGCTGGTGGGTTCGAATCCAGCCCCTGGACCCGCCAAACAACAATGACGGCTGCAACCAAAAAATGGCCGGGCGTTGTGGCGGGCGCCTGTAGTCCCAGCTACTTGTGAGGCGGAGGCAGGAGACTCGCTTGAGCCCAGGAATTGGAGGTTGCTGTGAGCTGTGAAGCCACAGCACTCTATCCAGGGTGACAGCTTGAGGCTCTGTCTCAAAAAAGAAAAAAAAAAAAGAAAATCACTATAGAATATATACAAAAGGAAATGAGAAATGAAGTTTAACTACAAAAAAACAACTAAAACCAAAAGATTGATGTAAGATGTGAGGGCCAAAAGGAGCCAAAAAGCTAAAGGGCATATAGAAAATGACCAAGTAATGGGAGTCCTTGTTTATGAACAATTACTTAAAATGTAAATGGATTAAATTTTCCAGAAGACAGATCGGCAGAGTGTATAAAAACACATGATCAACTTACATGTTTTTTACAAGTTACTCGCTTTAGGTCCAAAGACAAATAGATTGAAAGTGGAATATCTTCTGTTCTTTAAATAGTCACTAAAAGAGAGCAGAGGTGACTATGCTAATGTCAGATGAAATAGACTTTAAGTAAAAAACTTATAAGAGACGGTGGTGCCTGTGGCCCAAAAGAGTAGGGCTCCAGCCCCATATGCCAGAGGTGGCGGGTTCAAACCCAGCCCCTGCCAAAAACTGCAAAAAAAAAAATTATAAGAGACAAAGGAGGACATTGCATGTTAATAAAAGGTTCAATACAGCAAGAATAATTATATGTATACACCTAATGACAGACCACCAAGATATACAAAGCAAAAACTAACAATTGAAGTAAGAACTCGTTTTTTAATTATAGTTGGAGATTTCAATACTGTATTCTCAATAATGGATATTAGTCAGCAAACAGCCTATATGATGAACCACCCAGATCTCACAGACACATGTGCACAGATCTATCCAACAGCAGCATACAAAGTCTCCCTAAGTTCCACGAGACATTTTCCAGCCCACAGATCAGGTCTCAAAGGATTTGAAAAGCAGATAACTTACAAACTGTTTTCTGACCACAAGGAGATGGAGCTAGAAGCCAACAAGTAAAACTGGAAATTTCACAAAACTGGAAATTAAACACTTCCAAACAATGAGTCAAAAAAGAAATCTCAAGGAAAATTACAAAATACTTAGAGACAAATTAAAAACACAACAGGAGATACAACAAAGGCAGCTACAAGCACTGATGTTAAAGACCAGACTCAACCACAGCGAACAGAAGGAAATAATAAAGATTAGGTGGCTCGGTGCCTGTAGCTCAGTGAGTAGGGTGCTGGCCATGTACACCAAAGCCACCGTTTTCTAGCCCAACCAGGGCCTGCTAAACAACAATGACAACTGCAACCAAAAAATAGCTGGTTATTGTGGTGGGCACCTGTAATCCCAGCTACTTGGGAGCCTGAGGCAAGAGAATTGCTTAAGCCCAAGAGTTGGAGGTTGCTGTGAGCTGTGACACCACAGCCCTCTACTGAGGTGACATAGTGAGACTCTGTCTCAGAAAGGGGGAAAAAAAAAGATTAGATTAAGTGAAACAGAATCGAAAAGCTTGGGGGAAAAAAAAAGTCCATGAAACCAAAAGGTGGCTGTAGAAAGATCAATGAGATTGACGAACTTCTGGCTGGAGGTACTAAGAAAACAAGACTTACTAAAATCAAAAATGAAAGGCAGATGTTCTTCAGCTCTACAGAAATAAAGATGAGAGGGTAATGTGAAAATACATCAATAAAGTTATAAACCTAGATGAGATGGACAAATTCCTAGAAACAACCTTAGTAAAGGAGATCCAATCAGTCTAAAGAATTTCCTAACAAACGCTCTGGATCTAATGGCTTCACTCTTAAATTCTATCAGACATTTAAAGAATAACCAAAACCAGTCCTCAAACTTCCAAAAGATTGGAGAGAGACCACATTCTAACTCAGTGAAGCTATGTTACCTTGATAAGAAAGGCAAAGATGATGCAAATAAAAACTCAGACCAATAAGCCTTACAGACATGAAAATTCTCAACAAAATACTAGCAAATGGAGTTTATCAGCACAATTAAAGAATTATACACTATGACCAACTGGGATTTAGTTCTGGAATGCAGAGATGGCTCGACATACAGGAATCAATATAATATACCATATGGACAGAAGGAAGGAAAAAAATCACGTGGTCCTCTTGATGAGAAAAACATTTTACAAAATTTAATACCCCTTTATGAAAAAAAATGCTCAAAAAACTGGGAATAGAAGGAAACTATTACAACGATTAAATGCATATGTAAAAAATGAAAAGTGAACATCATGTTCAATGGTGAAAATCTGAAAGCTTCTTATCTAACGTTAGGAGCAAGGCAGCACACCCACTCTTGGTCTTTCTCCAAGATTGGTCTCTCTTGCCACTGCCATTCACCATAGCACTGGAAGTTCTAGCTGGGGACATCAGGCAAGAAAAAAACAAAAGGCATCCACATTTGAAAGAAGTCAAAGCATCTCCATTTGTAAACAATGTGATCAAAATCTGAAGGAATCACTAAAAAACTATTAGAATCAAAAAATAAGTTTTCAGGATATAAAGCAAAAATATGTTGCATTTCTACACACTAAATGAAAATCTGGGAATAGCGTCAAAAGGATAAAATACTTAGGAATTAACTTAGCCAAGCAAGTAAGAGATGAGCATGATGAGAACTGGAAACATTCCTGAAAGAAATGGGATAAAAAACTGGCAGCACTCTGGTGATGGATGGGAATGCAGCATTGTTATGGCGACCTGGCCTCAAGTAGTCTATAAATTGGATACAACCCTTTTCAAAATTCTTGCAGAAATAGGAAATCTAACCATCAATTCATATGGAATCTTGAGTGGCCCCAAGCAGGCAAAGCACTTGAAGACCACAGCTGCAGGCTCACATCCGCAGGGATAGAACATTGTGGTGCCAGTGTGAGATCAGATGGACAGGCTGATGGAGCTGATGGAGTAAGACCTACAATAATAAAACTCATACACAAAAACAGCCAATGCTTCATGGTATTGCATTTGATAGTGATTTTTGGGGGGGGGGGGTATGATACCAAAGATATAGGTAGCAGAAGAAAAAATGTGAATTTCATGATCATTAAAAATGTTTGTTGGCTCGGCGCCTGTGGCTCAACGGGCTAAGGCGCCAGCCACGTATACCTGAGCTGGCGGGTTCGAATCCAGCCCGGGCCCGCCAAACAACAATGATGGCTGCAACCAAAAAATGGCCGGGCGTTGTGGCAGACGCCTGTAGTCCCAGCTACATGGGAGGCGGAGGCAAGAGACTCGCTTGAGCCCAGAAGTTGGAGGTTGTTGTGAGCTGTGATGCCACAGCACTCCATCCAGGGTGACAGCTTGAGGCTCTGTCTCAAAAAAAAAAAAATGTTTGTGCATCAAAAGACACTATCAACAAAGCAAAAATTCAGCTCATGGAATGGGAGAAAAATTCCTAATCCTTAGATCTGGTAGGGGATTAGTATTCAGGATACACAGAACTCTTAAAATTCAACAACTGATTTTAAAATGGGCAATGACTTGAATAGACATTTCCCCCAAATAATCTACAAATGGCTGCTAAGAATATGTAAATATGCTCAAATGACTAATGATTAAGGAAGCATAAATCAGAACCATAAGACTGAAAATAAAACAAGAGGGCGATGTGAGAAATTGGGACACTTGTGCATTGTCAGGAGGAATGTGAAATGGCACTACCCAAAGCCAAATGGCTGCTTCTCAAAAAGTTAAAAGTTAGGCTTGGTGCTCATAGCTCAGTGGTTAGGGCGCTGGACACATACACTGGGACTGGCAAGTTCGAACCCGGCTCGGGCCTGCTAAACGACGACGACGACAACAACAAAAATAGTCAGGTGTTGTGGTGGGCATCTGTAGTCCCATCTACTTGGGAGGGTGAGGCAAGAGAATTGCTTAAGCCCAAGAGTTTGAGATTGCTGTGAGCTGTGATGCCACGGCACTCTACCAAAGGCAACATAGTGAGACTCTGTCTCAAAGGAAAAAATATATATGTTAAAGATAGAATTCCTATATGATGCTGCAAGTCCAGTCCTACATGTAAAAGCTTGAAAGCTGGTTCTTGAAGACATAATTCTGTCGCAGCCCCTATGGCCCTGGTCTCAATCGCGCAGAAAAGAACCAGGTGAGACGTGGATTAGAAGTACAAGCTTGTAGGAGGGGAGCTAACCTTGATTGCAGGGTAGCCTTGAGCAAGCTCCACAGTAGCCTTTTATTGAGACAGCAAAGACAGGTGAGGGGAGTATTAGACAATGACTAGATCCCAAGGCTCGCCATGGACTTGGGTTCTCTCTCCTCAAGGAGCACCTGCCGACGAATTGGCCGAGGACTCGGCTTCCTCAGCTGCAAATCATCTTGCTCAGAGGTCCTCTGGCTCTCGGTGTCCTCTACAATATTCATATACTGTGTTCATAGCAGCACTGATCACAGCTACTCAAAAGTGGAAGCAACCCAGATTTCCATCTGAGGATGACTGGATAGGTCAGATGTGGTGTCTACCTGCAGTGGGATACTGCCGCTGGAAGAGGAAGAAAACTGTGGTGTTGGCCACACGGATGAGCTTGAGGATGTTATATTCAGGTACATGAGCCAGGCACAGGACGACAAGCTTTGTGTGATTCCACTTACATGAGGTGCCTGGTGGAGTCAGATTTGTAGATGGAGAGTTGAGTGGCTGCCAGGGGCTTGGAACATGGTGTCTAGTGGGGGCAGAGTTTCAGTTTAGGAAGATGAATGTGAACTAGAAGTGGACACTGTGGTGGTGGTGGTGGTGTCTGAATTTTCCTCGGTTGATGGTTCCCTCAATGCGTCCACGTTTTTAATCATGAAATCATCTGAGCTGTGCACTTAATATGTTATAAGGGTAAATTTTAGGTGTATTTTACCACAATAAAAAAATTAGGAAAAAAGAGATGGTGGGAGAGAAGTGTTTTATTTGAGCTGGCTAAATAAGCCTTTGCATAGAGGGAAGACCGTAGTTTTAGAAAAGAGTTGAGTTTGCAGAAGAGGTAGAAACAAGCCCTTTCCCCCAATCTTGAGTTACTCGAGTGTCTTGAGCAGGGGTCCTCAAACTACGGCCTGCAGGCCACGTGAGGCCCGCCAAGGACATTTATCCAGCCCACTGGGTGTTTTTGCCGCCGCTGCCTGTCCTGCTTAGCAGCTGACTCGTCTCTGGCTGCAGTGCGCATGTGTGGAATGTGCCGCACTCTCCGACTCCCTTCCTCTCAGTCTTGGGTGAGACTGAGACTCATGTTTGGAGGAGTCACGAGTTTGCCTGTGCAGAGCCTGCTGCTGCCTGAGGACCAAGGTAAGAACAAGTTAGGATTTTTTTTTTCACATGCTTTATTTATATATTTTTGCTGAGTTCAAACCCGCCACCTCTGGCATATGGGACCAGCGCCCTACTCCTTTGAGCCACAGGCACTGCCTGGATTTATTTATTTATTTATTTAAAGTTAGGAGGTCTATTTCTTTTTTTTCTTTGGCAGTTAGTAGGGCCATTTTTTTATCGTTAAGGGGAACCTTTTTTTTTTCTGAAGTTAGGAAATCTTTTATTTTTGCAGATAGGGGGCGCCTTTTTTTCATTTTTAAATATTGTGTTTGTATTTGTTCCCTTTTTTTTTTTTTTATAATTTTATTGAATCATAATTCTGTACATTGGTGCAATCATAGTGTTCCCATTTTTTTTGTTTGCTTATTTTGTTTTGTTTGCAGTTTTTGGCCAGGGCTGGGTTTGAACTCACCACCTCCAGTATATGGGGCCAGTGCCCTACTCCTTTGAGCCACAGGCACCGCTCCCGTTTTGGTTTTTTACTTCAAAATAAGATTATGTGCAGTGAGAATAGGAATTTGTTCATAGTTTTGTTTTAAACTGTAGTCCGGCCCTCAAACGGTCTGAGGGACAGTGAACTGGCCCCCTGTTTAAAAAGTTGGAGGACCCCTGGTCTTGAGGGTTGAGGAAGGTGAACGTGGGTGGTGCTCCACAGGACCCCCACCCCCACCCCCACAGCGAGCCACCTGCCCCTCTGCTTTTGGAGGGAGTGTGTGTGGGACAGCTGGTGTGGGTTTTGGTGGAGGTGCTGGGTTTGAGGCCTCTTGGGACTTCCCACTATCTGCATGGATCTGCTGTCACTGACCTCTGACCTTGGGGGCACCCCTCAGGGCACATCTCGGCTGAGATCCACACTCTCCCGGCCTCCCTCCTTCCCAGTCCCTCTTCTCTTTCTGTTCCTGGCACCCTATTTTCCTCCAGAGTCTGCTCCCAGAGTGGACCCTCCCTCTGCCCTGCTTCCTGCACCTGCCTGCCCTGAGCACAGACACTGCCTGGCCGTTCCCTTTCTTGGCTTATTGAGAAGAAAAGTCTCTGAGGGCTTTTCAAAAGCAAAATAAAAATTGAATTTTAAGAATCTTTGGCCTGGCTCGGCGCCTGTGGCTCAATGGGCTAAGGCGCCAGCCACGTACACCTGAGCTGGCGGGTTCGAATCTGGCCCGGGCCCGCCAAACAACAATGATGACGACTGCAACCAAAAAAAAATGGCCAGGCGTTGTGGCGGGTGCCTGTAATCCTAGCTACTTGGGAGGCGGAGGCAGAAGACTCGCTTGATCCCAGGAACTGGAGGTTGCTGTGAGCTGTGACGCCACGCTGTGAGCTGTGATGCCAAGGCACTCTATCCAGGGTGACAGCTTGAGGCTCTGTCTCAAAAAAAAAAAAAAAAAAAAAAAAAAGAATCTTTGGCTCTTAGCCTCAAACTCCCTTCTCTTCCTGTAGACCCCTCCTGCTCTGGAGCTCAGGGCAGGTGGCACCTGGCCTCTTGTGCAGGAGCCACTGGGCACCCTCTGAAGTCACCCCTCCTGTGCACCCGCTTCATGGTCCCCAGGGCTCCAGTGGCACCGGCACCCTGCTCTGTGCTCCTCCCTGCTGTCTGCAGCTGCTGCGTGTTGGAGGGTGTCATGTGATTGTAGAGGAACCTTAAACAGACTTGTTTATAAAGCCTTCAGCTCCCATGTGTGCAAGTTGGTGTGCAGGCATTTTAAACAGACTTACTGATAAAGCACATGGGCAGCTGTATGACACAACCAAACCCCCAAAAGGACACGTGGGCCAAGGAAGCAGCAAGAACCTTTTGATGCCATGTCTCCTGTCACAGCTGCCAAATAAATAAACTAATTTAGTGAAACTTACAAGGAACTCAGAGGTTTTTATTCTTTCCTCAGAAACTGTTTTTGTTAAATGTATCGTGAGTTGGCAGAGTCCCTTGTGCCAGCCACTTGTGTGGGCTTGGTCTGCACTGACTTGGACCCTGAGGCTGGAGGCCCAGGCCTCATGCCGAGGCGCAGTGGGAAGCCAGTGACCATCGCAGAGCGCAGGTTGTTTGCTTGCGTGGGACAATGTTCTCATTTTAGTGTTTCTGAGAGGGGTTAGAGTTACAAACTTGACGTTCTGTATTTGGAGGAGAGATTTGTCCTTGGTGTAAGGAAAATCAGTGTCTGTGACATCCTCACACCCCCCCAGGAACCAGGTGTCCTCTGGTGGCCCCGTATGGAGGTTTCTGCAATTCCCCTGACTTGCAATTGAAACTGTAAAAAGAGGTTTTTAAAGAAGCAAGTGTTGGCTCGGCGCCTGTGGCTCAATGGGCTAAGGTACCAGCCACAGACACCTGAGCTGGCGGGTTCGAATTCAGCTCAGGCCTGCCAAACAACAATGACAGCTGCAAGCAAAAAATGGCCAGGCATTGTGGCGGGAGCCTGTAGTCCCAGCTACTTAGGAGGCGGAGGCAAGAGACTCGCTTGAGCCCAGGAAATGGAGGTTGCTGTGAGCTGTGATGCCACGACACTCTATCCAGGGTGACAGCTTGAGGCTCTGTCTCAAAAAAAAAGAAGCAAGTGTTTGGGTTTGGGTTTTTCTCCCATGTCAGTAAAAACATGATTTCACATAGAACAAGGGTAACTTCAATACGTTTTATTTTTACAACTTAGGAGTTACATATTCAGAAGCAAGAATTCATCACGTGCACCGACAGCCCTGTGCGTGTCACTGCTGTGGACAGCAGTGAGAGTGTGCGTGTCACTGCTGTGGACGGCGGTGAGAGAGTACTGTCTGTGTAGAAGAGGGATTGTTCTGTGGTCTCGTTAATCGGGTAGTTCCTGCGTCGGGGTCCCCACGGCATTTTGTCATGGCTACAAATTCTGTCCGACACAGTGAGGGTTTGATGAGGAGGAGCTGGTATTGGTGGCGAGCTCTCAGCCCCTGGGGCTTCCTGGAGTTGCAGTCTGAGCACAGTCTTGTTGTTTCAGGACATCTTTGAGATGACTCAGCAAGAGGCTGGCTGGAGGGGCCTGCATGCACACACGACCTCACTGTCTCACTTCTGAATCTTCAGCTTGAATTCCACTTTCCCTTCATATGGATCGTGGGGGTTGTCGAAGGTCACATGTTCTGCAATGATCTTGCAGACAATGGTGACCTCTGTATTTGGGGGGATGTTGAGAAGTTTCACAGCGACCAGAGGGTTGGTGTAGTGGGGCTGCAGAAGGAGAGAGATTTCAACAGTCTGTCCAGTCTGCCCCTCCTGTCGCAGGGCAGGTAAGCAGAAGTGGTCTATGTGCTCTGTCTCTGACCAAGACCTGGAACTCAGAAAACTCAGGGGCCTCTTGGTCAGACCTGGGGGTATCAGTCCGGTGTGGACAGATGACAGGAGTGTAAATTCAACTTCAAGCCTCAAGGTGAAGATGAATATGAAAATAAAACGGAAAAGCATGAGATGTGAAGGAAAAGTTTTGAGGTGGGTATGCAGTTGTTTAAAAGGAATTCAAGATCCATAGGTTGTATAAGAGAGACGTGTTTTCAAGTAGTTATAAGAACCTGAGTTTGGTTAACACCCAGATCATTAACTGGTCAGGAGTGGCTGTCAGGCCTTTTTTTTTATAGGTTAAAATGTTCATTGCTTCCCTTTTACTGAATGAGAGTACTTGCCAACAGTACTTGGGAAGAGGAGCTGCACCCACCTGTGCCTTTCTGCCGTAGTAGGGGAAGTAGTGCAGGCTGAAGGTGCCGTTGTGTGGGAAGTACTCCACCTGCAATGGCCGGGCGTCCTGCAAGTGTGTGTCCTGCGGGGGAGGCAAGAGCAGGGTGGGAGCTGGTGCCCATGTGGCCACATAAACGTCTAATTGCATAAGCAGCATAAACTAGATTTAACCCTGACAGCACTGAGCCCCCACTGGGGTGCGGTTTTCACTGTGTAAAGCACCAGTTGTCTTCTCAGACTCACACTGCACTTGAACTTTTCAAAGCCTTGGAAGGGTGATGTGGGTGATGAAGCTGGTCTATCTGCACTTGAGGGTGGGAACGGGTGAATTGTGTTTTTGCCAGAACTGGGTGAAAGGTCTATGGAACTCTGAGATAAGTGGAAACGTTGTTTTTACGAGATTTGTGTCTTTTCATTGTCAGAATCAGAGAATCACCCAATGTTTATCAAAGAACAGATGAAGGAATTTGGGCTTCTGTTCAAATCTCAAGTCAGCTACATATGCAGCTGAAATAAGTAAAAAAAAGGAAAAACAACACAAACACGCTTGGGGAGAAAAGAGGCTTTTGGGAAAGTCATATTTGCAGGAGACTCTGTATGTGGCCATGCCCTGTCAGTGTCCACTAATGAGTCACGTTAGAAAACCTTTGATTTGGGCATAATGGTGAAAAAAACCTCAGAAAATATTAGTAAAAACAAATTTAGTTATTTAAATGCTGTACTTAAAAAATATCACTGGCCAGGCCTGGTAGGCACCTGTGGTACTAGCCACTTGGGAGGCTGACACAGGAAAATCTGTGTCATTATCATGCCCAGCCCAGATGACAGAGCGAGACTCTTGTCTCTAAAGAATTTTTCTAAAAAGTACTTTTGAAAAACCCTTTAATAAGCCTGTGATTTATGCCAACTCCTAGCAGGCTGTGTACTAAACAAAAATAATTGTAGCTATTGATAATCTGAAATACTTTTGCAAAGAAGCAAATAAAAAAACAAAAATAAAAAGAACAAAGCAATATAGTACAAGTACATCGTCCAAATTGCTACCAAGCATTTTCAAGTGTGTGAGTAATACACTGCCCAGATGCTCTCTGAAGCAAAATAATTAAAAAGCCATGGTTTTCTTCCCACTGGGTTTTAACCAGTCAAATTTTTTTAGGCCATGGTTCATGCATTTGCACATCTGGCTAATAGGTGGAGAGTTGACAGAGAGGGAGCGCGGCTCCATGCCAGCCAACTGGTACTCACCAGGAAGGTGCAGTCCACTCTGGGAGCCGAGCCATTGCTGGGAAGGAACTTGACAATCTGCAGGGAAAGGCCTTGGTGTGTGTGCCCTTCCTGCCTGGGTTTTTGCACCAGGGTCTGGGCATGCCTGTGTCTGGGTGGGGGCTCCCCTTTGAGCTGGGAGGGTGGGCGCTGAGCTGTGAAGGTTGCCCTGGCCTGTGGTCTTCAGCCAATCTCTCCCAGCCCAGTGTCCACCCCCAAATCCTGCCCTGGTCCCTGGCAGGCCTCCCTGTGCTGAGAGGGAGCTGCCATCACACTGCACCCTTGTCAGAGGCCTTCTGCAGGGCTGTCCTGAGCCCCAGGCTGACCGTGAGGGCCTGGGATGCTCACTGCACATGTATGGCTTCTCACAGTAGAAAGAGGACAACACTGCTGCGCTGGTGGGGACCCAGAGCCCCTGACTGGCCAGTTCCTGCCTGGCATCCAGTATAGCCAGACCAGGTCATGTCTCCCTGGGCCCCCTGCCCCCGCTGCCTGCTGCCTGCAGCATGCTGGGCCACTTTGCACACTGCCAAGCCCAGGTGTTCCCGGCCTCAGCCTGGGCCCAAGACAGAAACATCTGTTTCACATGGTCCCCAAAGCCCCTCCTAGCCCTGGCTTCACAGGCATCCTGCAGGACTGGCCTAGCCCCCCACAGCCATGTCCACAGTTCACATAGTGCCACATGCCTGGGCACATGGACCCAAATTTGTGTTAAGATCCAAATGTGGCAGGTGTGTGCTTAGCCCAGGTAGAGTGGTTGGCTGTGGGCCCAGCCATCCGCTTGAACAGGGCCTGGACAGGACACCACCATCCCTCGTTGCAGGTAGTTGTATGAGGGAGATGTACTCACCCTGTTCATTTTAATAATAAAGCATGGCTTTCCTTCTTCAAAGCCGAAGTGAGGGTCCACCAGGCCCGAGCAGTTCTGCAGCATGTCTGCTGTGAACTTGCAGGAAAACTTGGTGTGGTTGGGGGCTGCAAATCCCTCCTGGAAGAAGTACTGCTCAGATGTGCAGTTGATACTGTCCTCCTGGGCTGCTGGAGAGTAACCTGCCAGGCAGATATACCTGCCAGCTCGCCCCAGTCTGGGCCAGGTCACCAGAGAGCGGGGAAGGCCTCTGGCCCCTGAGTGTGCTTTTCTTTTCTTTTTTTTTTTGAGACAGAGTCTCACTATGTCACCCTTGGTAGAGTGCAATGGCATCACAGCTCACAGCAACCTCAAACTCTAGGGCTTAAGCGATTCTCTTGCCTCAGCCTCCCAAGTAGCTGGGACTACAGGCTCCCACCACAATGCCTGGCCATTTTTTTGTTGCAGTTGTTTAGCTGGCCCAGGTTAGGTTCGAACCTGCCACCCTCAGTGTATGTGGCTGGTGCCGTAACTACTGTGCTACGGGCTACCGTGTGCTTTTCTTAGATAGCCAAAATCACATCGGTAGAGCCATTTAAGCCTTACCTGCCAGGAAGGTGTGGAGAATGCTTGTGAGGTCTGCCCACGTCCTGTTATCAGAGGTGTTGTAGGAAATCTCCAGACCTTTCTCCCCATAAACATCTGGCCTCAAGGTTACCCCTAGAGGGAGAATGTCACACTTTTTATGTGGTTTCCCCAAATATCTTTACTCTTATCCAAGCCATTTGCTCAGAAGTCGAGTGACAGGGTCCAGGTTTTCACAGCAGCTGAGCCTGGGAGAGAAAGCCCAGGTCCTGTCTGGGAGTTGCTTAGACTCCGTGTGGGGTGTCTCAGGTGCAGTCCTTGGGCTCCAAGCCACTCTCCACTGCATACCTCACGGCTCTCCTGCTGTGAAGGGTGACCACCTAGCCAGAGCCTAAAACTGCATTTCTAAGTGAAAAATGAACACGCATTAAAAATCACTTGCTTTAAGCACAAAAGCAATCCAACAACACCTCAGTCGCAAAACCAAAAATCAAAACGTAAGCAAAGGGTTAAATGAGAACCAGCATCTTGGCCAGGCCACATGCCCTCTACACATGCCCCGGGCAGATCGCCTGTGAGCCGTAGCCTCTGCCTGTGCTCCCTGCAATGCCCTGCCCCTTGCAGGGATGGCTCCGCTGAGCCAGCCCTGTCCCCACAGTTGGGGCTCTGTTGTTTCATGCTGTTAGGAAAGTAACACATTAGAACAAGCCCCACATAGTGCAGGAAAGAAGCTCTGCATCTGCCTTCTGCGATGCCCCAGGCCCACAGCAGGACCCACCCCAGGCTTGGGGGTGCAAGGTCCTGGCCGCTCTGCTTCACTCTGACCGTGGGGCTTGCTGCATCCTTCCAAAAGTGCCCTGTGTGCTCAGGTTAGGATAGGAGCAAGTGAACACAAAGACTTCCAGTCTCTAAAACTAAAACCAAAGCCAAGGGTGACATTTTTGAGGCTTTGTCCTTGCAGAAAGAAGCTGAGCTCCCCATTCTACTGACAAGGGGGGATAGCGCCTATGCCAGGGTCTTCTCCCTGAGGGCTCCTGTCCCACCATGCCTCTGCCCGCCTGGCACTTTACCTGGTGACTTGAGCTGGTCTTGGTAGTCCGGGGTGTAGGGGTCGATGGTGGACATGAGCACAAAGATGCACAAAGCAAAGAGCCCAGTCATCACCACGTAGAAGGCCACGTAGTACAGGCTGATCCACACTGCATGGGACCACACAGTGCATCAGAGTCGGGCACAGAGTGCAGCATAGTCCCCACGTACGTGCCCGTTCTCCAGTGGGAAACCCCTGGGGAGCAGAGGCCCCCCCCACTCCCGCTGCAGCTGCCAGCCAATTGCCCCGTCTAGATATGCCTGTCTGGGTGTGGAGCAGAATTCTGCTGCTCCACTCAGCGGCTACGTACCCTCTGGAGGGCTCACTGCCTGCCACATGACAGAAAAGGAAACTGAGACAGAGGAGTGTGGTCGACCTCTAGTGCGTGGTGGGCTCCTGAGGCCATTCTGTATCAAAAGTGTCTGAGGTTTCTGCACTCAAGGACAGGCCAGCAGCCGAGCTCTTGCTCTGAGTCCTGAGAGAAGGGGAGTGGCGAGGGGGCAGCTGATGGAGAGAAGTAGTAGCTCCTGGGCTCTGCCTCCCGCTCTAGGCGCCACAGCCTCTCCTTGGGATCAGGACCATGGGAGCTGCAGGCTTCTTTGGGAAGGGCAGTTCTGGACATGAGCAACTGCTCAATTTGAGCTTCATATTTGTAAGTTAGCAGACGCCTCTAAGGGACAAAGCAGATGTTAGAAAGAGGCTGACCTTATGCCTCCTTCCCCGCATGATGTAAGGACTCTGAACGTAATTCGCAGGCAGGATGAGAAACAGGGTGGCTGTGAGGCAACAGGCGGAGCCCTGATGAGAACTTGGGTCCTGGGACACCATTCCCTCCAGCCAGACCTCCTCAGTGAAGCCCAGGCCAGAAGCTGGCCAGCCTGAGGGAGTGGTCACCAGCATGGCGCGGCACTGTGTCCTGCCCAGACACGCCTGTGCTAGCTGCCTCCCTGTCAGTCTCCAGCCTTGGTTTTCCTGGAACTCCCCCCCCCCCAGCCCCGCAACAGTCCTCTTGGGCCACCACCTGCCCCAGGGACCCAGGTTCACAAGGACAGGGGTCTCTGTCCGTGTGTTCATGACAGTGCTGGGCTCGCTGCAGGGGCATCAGGCTGTGGCCAGGGGAGGGCAAGCTGCCATCAGTGTGTGGCCCTCCACCTGCCACGTCATGGGCTGTGCACTGAGTTTTGCAGCCCTGCACAGTGTGCTCATCCCCCTCACAGAGGAGGAAACCAAGGCCAAGGCTGGGGTGCCCCTGTCCGCATGTGTTTGCTTAGGGATAAGCAGCCTTTCAGTGGGAAGGGAGCCAGGAGGAAGGAGCCCATTCTGCTCTCCCAAGGCCCTGGCTTCTGGGGATCAGGTCCCCAGCCTTCCAGTAGGTCTTTGAGCTCTTGCTCTGAAGGGGTAGCAGGAGGAATAGGGGATTGAGCTCTAGGCAGAGCCACCTAGGGCCAGGGAGGGGAAAATTGGAGCTGTGTCTCCCAAAGTGTGTTCCGTGGAGTCCTAGGGTTCCAGAATGCTGGCGGGTGCCATCATGGGTGACTGTTCTCTATGCTCTGTGGGACCTGCCAGGGCCTTCATGTTTAGGTCTCTAGAAGGGGCTACAACAAGCAGCATTTTTCAAGCATACTTGAAATCATGTCCCTTCCTCTCTTCTCATCAGCGTGCTGCAGAATGTTCTGTAAGAAGTGCTGGTCCAGGCAGAGTCACATCAGGTCTCCACTTCAGGACACTGTCCCCTCCCCTGCTATTGTCCTATCTCTTGAGCTGTATTTTCCTTGTTCCTTGTGACTCTCTCACCCCAAATATGGCCACATCCAGGAACTGGCAGTGAGGCCATCCCAGACAATCATGTGTACTTGCACCAGCGGGGCTGCCTGGGGAACGTCCAAGGGGACAGGGACGGCACCCCACCTGCCTCCACCCATAACTGGCCTGTCCCGCCACAGGCTGGCCCAGCCTTGCCTTTCTGGTGTGTGTTTTCTCCAGTCAGACTGTGCCAATGCCTTGGGGGGTGTGGTCACAGCTTTAGGATGGTGGACAGGGCAGGAGCTGGGGTGGCCTATCTCCTCCCTGGGAGGCTGCGCTTGGCAGGACCACAGCCTCTGAGGGTCTGCAGGCTGCCCACAGGCTCTGTGCTCTGGAAGACTTGCCTGGCAGGGTGTTTCCTGAGCAGGCTGGGGCAGCCCACGTGAACCTGGATACTCCTTCACCTTCCTCCCTGGTGCCTGTGCCTCTGGGCAGCTATGAGGGACTCTGTGGCAGCCTGAGAGAGGGGCTCTGCTATGAGGCAGCAGGAGACTTGCTAACTTCATCAGTAAATCCATGTCCCCCAGTTGTTTATCAAAGAACCATGGATGCCTCCTTTAAAATTCTTTAAGAGAATTATTAGTTTTAGGAACATGGCTTTAAAAATGCTGTCCTCAAACATACAGCTGAGAATTTGGTGCCAATCTGTGGATGTTTCCACCTGGCAGGTGTCCCAGAACCAGGGTGCTGATTCCAAGAGAGGCTCGGGACCATCTAGGGACCGTCACTTTTCCTCCAAGTAAGGGCAGCCTAGCCTGAAGTGTGCCCACTGTCCACTGGGATGTGGTCAGAGCCTGGGTCCTGCAAGGTCCTCCTGTCCCCGCTGGACAAGCTTAGAAGCAGAGTCCTCAGAGCAGCTGCTTGGCCACCAGCACTCACCCCATCGGGACAGGGTCCGGCCCAGCATCTGTCCAGTGTCCGGGTTCCAGCAGTAGCGCTGAAACTCCTCCATCCGCTGGCCACAGGTCTTTTTTTCCTGCAGAGCTGCCATCCTGCCTCCTGCTGTGGGCACCCAGAATGGGGCAGCAGCCTTCTCTGGGCTTTATAGTTTCCTTCATTAGAGGTCAAAGGCATCTGGTGGTGGCTAGGGAAAGCCCCCTCCCCCTGTGTTATCGTATTATCAGCCCTTGCTATCGCCTCTCCAAAGGCAGGAGGGGCAGGTCCCACAGCCCTGTTTCCTGCCAGTTTCCTGCTCTCATTGAGCTCTCACTGCTCCTGGGATGCCCTTGGCTGGCGACTTTGTTCTGATAACGACTAAAGCAAGTGCTTTCTCTAGGGGCAGCAGGCCCTGCCTGTCCTCTGTCCTCCAGGAGGTGAGAAAAGCTTACAGATCAAAGGTCAGAGTGGGAACAGGCCTGGACCAGGCCCCTCGACACAGTTAGCTCACGACCTTGAGCTGCGACCTTGATTCTGTAGCGCCACTGACAGGTGGGGCTCAAGCTATGCTAGGGCCTTCCTGGGAGGACAACCAGCAAATCTACACTGACTCACAGCTGAGCAGAGCCATAGTGTGACAGTGGCCAGTGTGAGAGTCAGGTTGGGCTTAGGGTCCCTGCAAGCAACCTCCACCTGCCACCACCATGTCACCCATGAGGACTATGTCCTCCTGGAGCCATTGTTGGGTCCCCTTTAGGATTTTTTGGTATCAAAAGAGGAATTCACAGCCCTAAAACCTAGAGGCCCTTCTCATGATTCAGCACATGCGGGTACCCCAGGCACTGGCTGGTGGGCAGGTTCTGACCCAGTGGGCCTGAAGGAGGTGAGGGGCAGTGGGAGCGGCAGTGTTGGGGGAGGGTGTGTGAAACTCTGGTGCCTACTCCCCCAAGACTCTGAGTGCCCCTTATGAGTGGCTGGAGCATTGGGATGACTAAGCATGCCCCAGGTGATCTCAGTGTGTAGCCACTGGCTCCGGAGACCTTGTCACTGGAAACAAGATCCATGTGGCTGATGCCACGTCACATATGGCTGGAGCGTCCACTGCTGCAGGACCACTCGATATGCTCAGTGGCTTTTTTTTTTATTTTTTTATAATTTTATTGAATCATAATTCTGTACATTGGTGCAATCATAGGGCACAATTCTGCTCAGTGGCTTTTTGAGAAGTATCTAAGTCAAATGAAATATGAGTGTTGTAATCCAGACTTCACCTAGAATTTTGTGTGTTGTCACCAGGAGGCTTTCTGTGTGGGACCACAGAACCAAATTAGTTTTTCTGGGAAGAAGAATTAAGAAAAGCTTCTAGCTGTGATTCTGCCTTCTTTTTTTTAGGATGAAATTTGTCTGTAAAGAAGTTACTTACAATTCACATGGAACTACACCACACTAGTTAGGACTCCTGCCGTTTCGTGATGGACTGAACCTGTGTATTTTTTCTAACACTGCACCAATTTATGATTTTGGAATGTTAGGAGTGTGGCAGTGGACTGTGGTCTACTTGTCACAGCCTGTGGGTCTGGGGCCCCTGAGTGCCAGGGAGTCTGAAGATTTCTGTATGTAGTGTCTGTGACCTATAGAGATGCTACTGAGTGAGCAGAATATGAGTTCTTTCCAAATGTCTTTGAATTCAGTCTTTCTGACTTAACCTTTAATTCTCAGAAGCAGGTGGCTGTGTGCCGAGTTGCACAAGCATTATCAGAGTGACCTTCCTCTGCACGAGCACCTATGGGGAAGAGGGGCTGAAGCCTTGTAGAGGGCAGTTCCCTGTAGAGCCGCTGAGACAGGACACAGAAACAGGCACTCCGTAAACATTGGGCTGGAGACAATGGAGGGGCTGGACCTCCTCCCCAGCTGGCAGTAGGAGTCACCCTTCCCCACCTAGGTGGTGTCAGACACAACCTAGTGGACTGTCAGGATTGGACCACCACACAGGCAAGGCCACTCCCATAGTGCAGTTGGTGCAGACCACGTGGCAGCCAGAACATCCCCCCACCCACCCAGGGAGCCTCCTACATCCACATGGTGGTGACAAAACAAAGCTGCCTCTGCTGTTGGAGTGGAGTCACAGAAAGCAGATAAGACAAAAGGGTTAGGCTTAGTGCTCGTAGCACAGTGGTTACGGTGCCGGCCATGTTCACTGAGGTTGGCAGGTTTGAACCCGGCCCGGGCCAGCTAAACAACAATGACAACTGCAACAAAAAAAAATAGCTGGGCGTGTGGTGGGTGCCTGTAGTCCCAGCTACTTGGGAGGTTGAGGCAAGAGAATTGCTTAAGCCCAAGAGTTTGAGGTTGCCGTGAGCTATGACACCACAGCACTCTACTGAGGGTGACATAGTGAGACTGTCTCAAAAAAAAAAAAGACAAAAGGATTAAATAATCTGAAAATAAAGAGGTTTCAATAGATAATCATTCCATCTCACACACAGAACCAGTAAGTTTTCTTTTCTTTTTTTTTTTTTGCAGTTTTTGGCCAGGGCTGGGTTTGAGCTTGCCACCTCCGGCCTATGGGGCTGGTGCTACTCCTCTGAGCCACAGGTGCCGCCCCAGAACCAGTAAGATTTTTAAATGAATGAAAACAAGACCAGGGCCAGGCACTGTGGCTCATACCTATTATCCCAGAACTTTGGGAGGCTGGAATGGGAAAATTGTTTCAGGCCAGGGTTTTGGCACCAGCCTGGGCAATGCAGAGAGACCCCATCTCTAAAATAAATAAATGCAAATATTAGCAGGGCATAGTAGTGTGTGCCTGTAGTCCCAGCTACTTGGGAGGCTGAGGCAGAAGGGTCACTTGTGCCAGGAGTACAGAGCCTCAGTGAGCTGTGATCATGCTGCTGCACTCTGGCATGCGTGACAGAGTGTGATCTTGTCTGTAGAAAACCCTATAAACAAAAAATAGGAAGTGATACACAGATGTCAAGGTGACACATAAGTTGGAATAAGCTGACAAAGATTTTAAAGCAGCCATTACAAAAAAGCTTCAACAAGCAATAATAATAATTTAAAAAACACTTGAAATGAAAAAATAGAAAGTTTAAGGAAAGAAATAGAAACTATAAGGAAGAACCAAATGGAAATTTTTAATTTGAAAAATACAATAGCCAAATTAAAGAGATCAAAAAAGCAGCAGAATGAAGGGGACAGAGAAAATATCCCTGACATAGAAGATAAAACAATAGAACATACACTGGGAAAAATGCACAGAGATAGGGATTTGATTATAACAAAAGCTCTAATGTGTCAGCAGAATCCCAGGAGAGCAAGGCTAAAAAAGTACTCAAAGAAAATAATGACTGAAAACTTCTCAAATTTTGCAAAAGACATAAGCCTACAGATAAGAAGCTGTGTGAACCCCAAAGTAATTACCCCTCAAATCCATGCCAAACATGCATCATAATTAAACTTCTGAAAACTAAAAACAAAAAAATTTTTAAAGAAGTCAGAGAAAAACATTTGAATAACAGTCTATTTCTCATCAGGCACTACAAAAACCTGAAGAAAATTTCACAATAATTTGAAGGTCCTGAAAGAAAAGAACTATCAGCCCAGAATCCAAATCTGGAAAAAAAAAAAATGTTCTTTAGGAATGAAGGAAGGAAGCAGACATTCTCATATAAAGAAAAAGCAAGAGGATATGTTGCCAGCAGACTTACGCTAAGACACTGGTTAAAGAAAGTTCTCAAAACAGGCTCGGCGCCTGTGGCTCAAGCAGCTAAGGTGCCAGCCACATATAGCCTGTAGTCCCAGCTACTTGGGAGGTGGAGGCAAGAGAATCGCTTGAGCCTAGGAGTTGGAGGTTGCTGTGAGCTGTGATGCCACGGCACTCTACCCAGGGTGACAGCTTGAGGCTCTGCCTCAAAAAAAAAAAAAGTAAGAAAGAAAGTTCCCAAAACAGAAAAAAAATGGTAAAAGCAAAAACACTGGACTATCAGAAAGCAAGAAATAGCATGAAGTTGAAGACCTAAAAAGTGTTCACGTAACCCACAAGTAAATGGTGAAAAAAGAGAAATGAGAGACAAAGCGTTAAAACCCTAATGAAATCCCATTGTACACCCACCAGAACAGCAATACAGCAACAGTGGCGACAGGATCTGGTGGTAAGGATGTGGAGGGGCTGAACCACTAATATGTTGCTGGCAGGCGGAGTGGGGGCGGTTGGGGGTGTGTGTACCAGCACAGTCCCTCTGGAAAGGTGTGCTAGTCTCTTTAAGACTAAACACGCAGTTATCGTACGACGTAGTAATTGCACTCTGGGGCATTCATCCCAGAGAAGTGGAAATATATATTCACATAAAAACCTACCCAAATATTTATAGCGGCTTTATTCATGATAGCTAAAAACTGCAAACAACCCAGATGTCTTTCAGCAAGTGAATGGTTAAACAGACTATGGTGCATTCATACCATGAACCACTTCTTCAAAGTGAAAAGGAACGAACTGGCTAGGCACCTGTAGCTCAGTATTTAGGGCATCAGCCACATACACCGGGGCTGGTGGGTTCGAACCCAGCTGGGGCCTGCTAAACAACATGACAACTACTACAACAACAACAACAACAACAAAATAGCTGGGTGTTGTGGTGGGCGCCTATAGTCCCAGCTACTTGGGAGGCTGAGGCAAGAGAATTGCTTAAGCTCAAGAATTTGAGGTTGCTGTGAACTGTGATGCCACAACACTCTACCTAGGGTGACATAGTGAGACTCTGTCTCAAAAATAAATAAATGAATAAATAAAAAGGAATGAACTATTGGTACATGCAACAACCTGGGCAAATCTCCAGAGAATTATGATGAATGAAAAACGCCAGTCCGGAAAGGTTACATGGTGTGTGCTTCTGTTTTTGTGGTTCCCTTGAAATGGCAGAGGTCTAGCAAGAGGAAGCAGAGTAGTGATTGGCGCAGGTGAGTGTAGGTTGCGGGTGAATGTGTCTACAGAGGACCAGGGGAGCCTGGTGGGAAGCAAGTACTGGGTTTGCATGTATTCACTTTAGTGTCCTGGCTGAGATATTTGGCAAGATGTTACTTTTGGGGAAAAATGAGTTAAGGGCTCACAGGGTCTCCCTGGATTATTTCTGACAATCCATGTAAATCTGCAATTATCATGAAATATAAAATTTAACTCAAAAAGGATTTCCAGAACCAAATGAATTTGGGAAACACTGCATACTTTACCTCTCTTCAAGAGCAAGTTCACTACAAATTCTCCAAGTCAGTCCTCCGCTAGGAAACATATTTAACTTTAACTGACTGGTTCCCAGTGTAAACGAGTGTGGACAGCCCCCTTTCATGAAGTGGAAAGTTGTCTGCTATAGAACCCCACATCTCACAGCAGGCCTCTGACCAGCAGCCAGCCAGGAGCTAGTTAGAAAAACAGAAGCTCAGTCCCACCCGAGGACCCCTGAGGCAAAGTGGTTCTTTTGGCAGGATCTCCAGGCAGGCAATTCAGCTGCATAGTGCTGTTTGCAGCGCGTGGCCCAGTGCATGCTGGAAAGCGTGAACAGTAACTGTTGCATTTTATAAAACACCATGAAAACCATGGTCCCAGCTGAATCCCCTAAGACAAGAGGCAAAAAGGGGTTAAGGTGATTGGCCCAAGGTCATCGGCTATTAAGTGGTCTCCTGGGGAATGATAGGCTACTATTCACCTTAAATATTTACTTGCTGCTACACCTGTCCAAGCTCCTTGTCAGGAACTGAGAGACTGGCTGCTCAGCCCGGGAGATCTCATCCTCATTTATCCCTGCCTACCTCAGAGGACCCTGCACCCACCTGCAGAATCCCTCATGCTTCTGTTCCCACTGTGATATAGTGGGGTTTGCTGAAAGCCCCCCAGACTCTTTGGGATAGGATATTTTTATTTGCCACCCTTTGCTTGTTCCTTTCTTTAAACTGTAACCAATTTCCTGCTCACTTCCTCGTCATTCTTCTTCCCCAGACCTTTATTGAGCACCTATTGTGTGCCAGAACAAGACAGACAAAGCATCCCCGCACAAGCTGGACAATGATATTCCTGCATGATCCTCAGGTATGTCACAGGTATGCCCTGGGTGTTTCAGGTGTGTCTCAGGCATGTCCTAGTTATATGTCCCATATGTGACCCAGGTGTGTCCCAGGCGTGACCAGGCATGCCTCAGACATGTCCCAAGTGTGTTCCAGGTATCTCATGTATCAAAATTTTGTGGGCATCACCTGTGGCTCCAAGGAGTAGGGCAGGGCACCGAGTCCATATGCCGGAGGTGGTGGGTTCAAACCCAGCCTCAGCCAAAAACTGCAAAAAAGAAAAAAAAAAATTTGTCCCAGGAGTGATCCAAGTCTGTGCCAGCTGTATCTAGGTGTGTTTTAGGCATACCTTGGGTGTGTCACAGGTTTGTCTCAGGCATGTCCCAAATGTGTGCCAGCCAGGTCCAGACATGCCTCATGTGCATCCAGTTAGTTAGAAAAACAGAACCTCAGAATGTTCCAAGTGTGCCCCAGGTGTGTCCTAAGTGTCTCAGGTGTGACACAGGTGTGTCCCAGATGTGCCCCATGTGTATGCTAGGTATGCCTAGGGTGAGTGTCTCTGGCCTCTTCATGCTTCAAGCAGGCCTGCCTTTAGGTGGGACCTGGGCCAGGGTATAGCTCTGGATATCTTCTGCCACCTGCCCCAACGGTCACCAACACTGTGGCCTGGCATCTGCTCTGCCTACAAACTGCAGGTGAGAAGAGAGACAATGATTCGAGCTGATCCCTAAGCAAGTCTCACCTACAGATGCCCGAGGAACCTGTTTGTTACGGTCTCTTTTGCTCCAAATTCCTATTATCAGGTACTATCCATCTCTCTTTATTATCTTAAAAGTAATGATGAAATATAGTAGGGAAAACAACTGACCACCTCACACCTCCAAGTGCTGTCCTCAGTGAGGGAGAGGAAGACAGCCTCTTGGGAGGAAGGGGTGAGTTGAATTCTTGTCTAATCTGGTCAGAGCAGCTTAGCGGATTGTCTTTTTCTGGCACCTGCTCCTCATCCTAGCACGTCCTCTGTGACCCCAGGTCGGGATTTAACCCGGTGCTGCGTCAGCTCTGGGCACTGTTGGCTTCCCAGCAGGGCCCCAGCATCCTCACCGTGGCCAGGACAGGTCCCTTGTCCAGCCAGGCAGGGACAGACCACAGGCCAAGGGCATCAGTCAGGCCTGCTCTGGCCATTAGCACTGAAGATTTGGCCTCGGCCGATGGTCCTCACGCCTGAAGCGGGCAGGAAGCCGGTGCCAGGATGGATTTCGGGTCCTTGGAGACAGTGGTGGCCAACTCTGCCTTCATCGCTGCCCGGGGCAGCTTTGACGGGAGCAGCACGCCATCCTCCCGGGACAAGAAGTACCTGGCCAAGCTCAAACTGCCCCCACTGTCCAAGTGCGAGTCCCTCCGCGACAGCCTTGGTCTGGAGTTTGAGCGTGTGTGTGTGGAACAGCCCATTGGCAAGCGGCTCTTCCAGCAGTTCCTACAGACTGATGAGAGGCACGTGCCAGCCCTGGAGCTCTGGAGGGACATCGAGGACTATGACACGGCTGACGATGACCTCCGGCCGCAGAAGGCCCAGGCCATCCTGGCTGACTACCTGGACCCCAAGACCAAGCTCTTTTGTGGCTTCCTGGATGGGGGGATGGTAGCGAAGTTCAAGGAGGGGCCTGCAGTCAGCCAGGACGGGCTGTTTCAGCCACTGCTGCAGGCCACGCTGGCGCACCTGAACCAGGAGCCCTTCCAGGAGTTCCTGGGAAGCCTGTACTTCCTGCGCTTCCTGCAGTGGAAATGGCTGGAGGCCCAGCCTATGGGGGAGGACTGGTTCCTGGACTTCAGGGTCCTGGGCAAGGGAGGCTTCGGGGAGGTTTCGGCTTGTCAGATGAAGGCAACTGGCAAAATGTACGCATGCAAAAAGCTCAACAAGAAGCGGCTGAAGAAGAGGAAAGGGTATCAAGTAAGCAGGGCGCTGGGGGAGAGGGGATGGGTGGAAGTATCAAGTAAGCAGGGTGCCCAGGGTAGGTCACAGAGGCCCCCAGATACAGCCAGCCTGGCCCATCCAGGCAGCAAGCAGTTCATATGGCCTGTGCTCCTCCCTAGGCCAAGTGCAGTGGAGAGTTTGAGGGACAGAGGCCTGGCCTTCCCCCAAACCCCGGCCTATTGCCACCAGATGCCAGGCTGATGGTGGGAGGCAGAATTGCCCACGGTGCAGGGCTGCGGCTGCTTCCGGAAGGCTCATTGCTCTGCCTCCCTGTACCCTGTGTCTGCCTGGGTGGGGTCAGTGGAAACTGCTTAGAGCTCGAAGGACACATTTTCAGTGGCAGCCCTCAGCTGACTATGGCTCCTGTCCCTTCCCTGCTGCCTGGCATGGAGTCTAGGATGAGTGCAGCTCTGAGGGTAAACAGCGGCCAGTGCCCAGCCCTGCAGGCCTCTGAACTTAGCGAAGGTAAATGGCAGGTGCTCCTAGGAGTGCTGAGCAGGAGGCCCCACAAACACAGAATGTTTTCACTGTGGGACTTCAGGCGATGGGTCAGTCTCATGTTAGCTGACAGTAATTTGCTTAAAGCTGCTGCTTGACATATAATCCACACACCATGCCCTTCATATCAACTGTGATTTTAATCTAACATATCAGCCTCTTCTCCTGACTTCAGTTTCTGAATGCAAAGCAGCCTGGGGTCCCCTGCAGCTGTAGACGGGGCCTCCTACAGCAGATTCTTTCTTCAAAAGGACCTGTTGTCCTATGAACCACCTTCTCAAATGTGTCAAAGGAAACACAAGAGGTTGTAAAATGAAGGCTAAAGTCCAGCAAGGCGGGGGCTTGGAGGTGCTGGCCTGTGGCCCATCCCCAGAGGCCAGGACAGGAGGGGCTGTAGGTGCTGTGCAAGTTGAAGGCTGGGAGGAAGGGTCCTCTTCATGCTTCCGCTGAGGGGCAGGGGCTGGCCCAGGAGACCTACAGTCTCCTGTCTCCGAAGGAATTTGTGTGTCTGGTTTTCTCTCTGGGAAATGGGCCATGCAAGACATATTTTTAAGTTATTTGGAATTGTTTTTGAAAATTGCATTTAAAATGCATTTGTCACTTCATTTCTGGGGTCCATGACATCTTGCTGTGGAACTTGGTCACTTTTTGTCCTGGACCTGGCACTTATTCAGCATCTTGCTTTCCAGGGTGCCATGGTTGAGAAGAAGATCCTGGCGAAGGTGCACAGCAGGTTCATCGTCTCTCTGGCCTACGCCTTTGAAACCAAGACTGACCTCTGCCTGGTGATGACCATCATGAATGGAGGGGACATCAGGTAAAGCCTTGTCCAGATGTGGGCGAAGGGGCCTATCTTTTTTAGCTGGGATGTGGGTATTCAGGCCCAGCCAGGAGGCTTCCCACACACAGAGCATGCAGCCATCTGGGAAAGCCCCGGGACCTCAATGAGTCCCCAGTGCCCATCAGAGCAGGACCTGCAGGGCAGCCTTCTGAGCTGCAGGCATGTCCATGGGTGTGGGGTGGGCGTTACACGCTAGGAGCCTTGCACTCAGAGGATGGTACGTGAATGTTGCTAACACCCATTCCTGGCGTGTCCAGCTGTGGGAGCCGTGCCTTTGACATCATCAGCAAGAGGAGAGGGTGTCCCCATGTTCCACAGGCTCTGGGTCCCTAGGCGGACAGATTGCAGGTGCCCAGAGGGAAGGACCCACTCGCTAGCCAGGAAGCTCTACTGATCTTTGCTCCCAGATTGTAAAAGGGAGATAAATTACATTTGAGTTCAAAGGTCATTGTGAAGATTAGTCTAATACTCAGAGGGTGTCTGGCACACGTGAGGTCATGGGGGGTGCTGCAGATGGCATGCCAGGCTCCATCCCCGCCACCTGCAGCTTCCAGCTCAGTCTCCCTGAGGCAAAGTTGGGTTGGCCTCACTTTCAGAGGAGTAATGGGAGGTCTAGACTGCACTAGAGTTCCAGGAAAAGGGGACGTCTCTGTGCTCCAGCCATCTGCAGCGGGATCCCCACTGCTACTAGCTGACCTGGGTTGTGGTCCCTGGTCTGCATTTATGCTACCTAGTTTAAATAATGTATTTCCTTTTGTTAGATTTTGCTTCTCTATCAAATGTGTGAGTGGAAATACAAGAAAGGACAGTGTACAGGGCAGGGAGAAGGCTGGGAAGGGAAGTCGTGCTACCGACTCCATCAGGGAGCCCAACGGAAGCCTGCTGAAGCCACCATGTATGCCTGTGGTGTCCTGAGCAGCTCGTGTTGTGGAGCAGCTCAGGCAGCTTGGGCAGGCCTCCTGGCTGGCCCTAGTCTGGTCCCTTCAGCCGACTTTGTGAGTGGTCCACCAGGGCCAGAAGGGGGAGAGGACATGCACATGAAACCCTTTTGTCCCCTTTGAGGTGCCAGCTAAGGGTCTGTGAGATGCTAAAGCCTTCAGCCCCCATGTCCCCGGGGTCTGCCCCAAAGTGACCAGGCACTTGGCTGGCACAGGACGCGACACTGAGGCCTGGCTATGTCTGTACATGACGTCACTGCCTGCTAAGCCCCTGGGCACATGGCTCATGTGGTGGTCTGCCCCACAGGTACCACATCTACAACGTAGACGAGGAGAACCCCGGCTTCCTGGAGCCACGCGCTGTTTTCTACACGGCGCAGATCATCTGCGGCCTGGAGCACCTGCACCAGAGGAGGATTGTCTACCGTGACCTCAAGCCCGAGAACGTGTTGCTGGACAACGATGGTGAGGCACCTCCCGTGACTCTACCATTGTGACCTCGGTCTCCGGGGGGAGGAGCTGCTCAGATAAGTGCTTGCTAGAGCATCAAGGGCACCGTGGCAGCTGAGTTTGCCATTCAGTCAGCCACTAGGAGCAGAGGGGCAGCTGACAGTCCCTGCGTGGGAACCATGATTTCCAACAGACTTTGTGGGCAGTTGGGCGTTAATGCAGCTGACAGCCAGCAAGTGACCACTCGGTGCTTTCTGTCTGCCTGAGTGTGATATCACACAGGTGCTTGTCAGAAAACAGACATGAGGTCGTTGCTCTGGCCTATCACGGAGGTGGGCTGAGGCATAGACACCTGTAAAAGCTGCAGCCGTGAGCTCAGGTGAGGGAGCTTTGGTGGGGAGGCAGCTTCCAGGCAGCTACTCGGGAATTCTAGCTGTAGGACTGGCCTGTCTGCGCTCCACCCTGGACTCCCTGTATGTCATTGTGTGAGGCTGTGTGCGTGATGCTGTGGGGCCGTGTCATAGTGTGAGGCTGCACGTGGTGGGTGTGCAGCATGTGTTGCATACAGTATGCGGTGTGTGTGCTGTGTGTGGTGTGTCCACTGTGGTATGTGTTGTGAGGTGTGGGTCTGAGGTGTCTGAGGTGTGAGTGTTGTGTGTGTCGTGTGCGCACATGCCTCTCTGAGATGTGTGTGGTATGTGTGGTGTTTAACATGTGTACTATGGTGTGTGTGGCATATGAGGTGTATGTTATATTTTTGGCATGTGTGAGGAGCATGTGTGATGTATGTGGAGTGTGTGGCATGTGTCTGGCATGTGGTGCATGTAGTGTGTATGTAGAATATGTGTGGTGCATGTGTGATGTGTGCAACGTGTGGTGTGTGTGGCATGTGTGGTGTGCAGTAAATGTGTAGTATGCATGTGGCATGTGTATGGCTTGTGTGCTGTGTGTGGCATGCATGTGGGGTTTTTGATGTGTCACGTGTGCGTGATATGGTTGGCGTGGGTGGTGTGTATGTGTCATGTGTGTAGAGTTTGTGTCATATGCATGATATCTGTGTAGTGTGTGACGTGTATAGTGTGCATGGCATCTGTGGCATGTGTGTGGTGTGTGGTATGTGGTGTGTGTGGCGTGTCTGAGGTGTATGTGTGGTATGTGTGGTGTGTGTGGCTTGTGTATGGCATTTGCATGGAGTGTGGGGGGCATGTAGTGTGTGCATGGCATGTGTGGCATGTATGTGGCGGTGTGTGGTGTTTGTGGGGCGTTTGCAGGCATGTGTGTGACTTGTGCATGGCGTGTACATGGGATATTGTGGGTGGGGTGTAGTGTGCGTGGCACGTGCGGCATGTGTGTGGCAGACAGAGGCTGGCTCTTGGCCTGTGCGATTCTGGGCTGTTCCGCCGTTGCACTGTGCACGTGTGACCTGGCCATGCCTTCCCAGGTAATGTGCGGATCTCTGACCTGGGGCTGGCTGTGGAGCTGATGGATGGGCAGACCAAGACCAAAGGTTACGCGGGAACTCCAGGTGAGGCCTGTGTGCACAGGCAGGTGGGGAGGCTCTGTGCCTTGAAAAGAGCCAGGGTCCTGTCTGTCCCCAGGGCACAGCTGGATTCATCTCCTTGCCTGGGGTGGGGGTGGGGTGGAGAAGGCCTCCCTCAGCCCTCAGGACAAATGGTGGCAATCGTCAGTCAGCCTGTACCCATTGGCTACACTGCTCCTCATTGCCTAAGAGACAGCCAGTTCCATATTAGGAGCAGCTGCTGATCTAGGTGCACCAAGCCTGTAGTAGTGACAGCTGCCCACTTTGGTGCTTTCACAGGCAGGGAGCAGGCAGGACCCCAGGGACTTTAGGGGCTCTTTGGGCCTCAACAGAGGCCTGGGGTTGAGAGTCATGGCTCCAAGAATCTGCTACACCTGTACCCCTAGGTCCCCAGGTCCCCTGTCTGTTACACCTGCATCCCCAGGCCCCAGGCCCCAGTCTGCTACACTTGTGTCCCCAGGCCCCGGGCCCCCGGTCCACTATACCTGCATCCCCAGGCCCCAGGCCCCCTGTCTGCTACACCTGCATCCCCAGGCCCCAGGCCCCAGTCTGCTACACCTGCATCCCCCACTGCAGAAGAGCAGCTGGGAGTGAGTGCTCAGTCCCGCCTGAGCTCCACCTCCTGTCAGATTTCGGGGGCATCGATCTCTCAGGAGTGGGGATAGGTGCACACAGCTGTGGGAGGGTCTAGGTTGCCCGTCTTTGTGAGACGCTGATGCCCGATGACCTGAGGTGGGGCTAGAATGTACTTGCATCGCCCAAAACCTCTTCCACCCCTGCCCACCCCTGTCTGTAATTATCTTCCATGAAACCTGCCCCTTGCATCAAGGTTGGGAACTGCCATGCTACCCTGTTACACCACAAGGGGACAGGGACAGGTACTGTCCTTAGTGGGTGTGTGCTCAGTTTTAATAAAGCCCTTATGGTGTGTTTGTACTACATATGAGTGTAGGCTTATGAAAACACCTATGTGTCCACATATGTGTGCACACATATGCCTGCATTTATGTATGGGTATACATCCGTGGGTGTCTTATGGGTGTGCCTGTGTGCAAATGTCTGTCTTTGTGTGAATACACCTATAACTGTGCATACGTGAGCATGCACATGCCTACACCCTCTGTGCATGCCTGCACACATATGCATATGTATATACATGTGTCTCTGTGCGTCTTTGTGCATGTGTGTGCTTGTTTGTGTGCATGCATCTCTAGGTGTGTATATGCATGTCCATGTTCATGTGTGTATCAGTGTCTACATGTGCGTGCATATACATTTGTGTGTGTTTGTCCATGTGTACCCCTATGTTTATGTGACTGTGTCTGTGTACAGAGATCTCTGTGCGTGTTTGTCTTGCACACTTCTGTGTGTGACATATGCATTCCTGTATGTGTGTGTGCCTATCTCTGTGTGTGCACATGCATGTGTCTGTGTGCCTGTGTGTAAGCACCCAGGCAGGCGCATCTTGCTGCCCCGGCCAATCTCACTTGTGTCCTCTCACCCTGCCCCTGGCAGGAGGGAGCCACCATGCTGGGGAGCAGAGACCTTAAAGGTCAGGTCGGCAGCTTGGATGATTTGGGGGACCTCTGAGCTTTTGGGGCTAATGTTTGTCACAACAGCTTGTTGTGAGGCTTTGATGGGGCAGTTGTACCTGGAGCCACTGACAGTGGGCACAGATTTAATTCCAGTCCTTCCTTTCTCCTCCACATTCCAGATGGCTGTATGTGTTCAGGTTATTTCTGATGGGATTTCCTGGAAATTTTCCATCTTCTCCTGGGTTGTTTTGGCTTTGGGGAAAAGGTGCTGTCACCTGATACTGGCATTTGTGCAGCGTCCTATTCAAATTCTCTGAGGCGCCAACTGTGGCTGTGCCCCAGTTGAGCCGGTTTGCTGCCTGTGCAGTGCAGTCCCCAAATGCTGAGGAAGGGCGACTGCACACCCATACCCCTTGTGCCGTGTTGCACTTGCCTTGGTGTGGGGTTCAGGATCTCCCTGAAAGGTACTCCCTCAATAGCAGGTCTAAGAATTTTCTGGAAGGCAGCTCCAAAAATGTTCTGGAGCAGCCCCACAGCTCAGTGAAGCCCAGGCTGCACCTGCTTCTCATGGGATCACTCTGTCTGCAGGCTCAGGAGGCGCGATGCTGCTGGTAACTTCACGCTCCTCACCAAGTCCTGCACGTGGTGCACTCAGGCAAAGCCCACTTTCATGTTTCAGGGTGACTCTGGACCACTCCAGAGCCAGGATTTGAGGAGTTTAACTACAGGACATGTGCTGACTGGCCCTGCCTTGGGCACCCAGTGTGAGGCCCAGCTGGCCGCCAGAGGGCCCTAGTTGCTTTTTCTGTGGGTGCTGAGCTGCTGGTTTAAGGATTTGATGTGAACCTCAGGTGGACACTGGGCCTTCTGCTTGCATTTCTTTGTCAAAGTGAGTGTGGCCACCACCTGTGTGGCAGGATCAGGCTCTGGTTGTGACCTCAGCACAGTTACCTGGAGATGTTGGGGTTGGGGCATGAGAAGAAGGCAGGTACGCATCCCGGAGCCCCCTCTGGATCCGTCTCCCTGGCCCCACCTGTGTCCTCTGCCAGTCTGGGCCAACAGCAGGCTCTACCTGGTGACTTCTCTCTGCTGGGGCTATGCTGGCCCAGGGCAAAGCCAGAGGGGTATGGAGGGGGCTGGTGTTTAGAGGAATTAGTAACAGGTCAAGGTCAGCCAGCACACAGGCCACCATTTGCCCAGACAATAGAATTAGCCGCCTGTCTGCTGCACACGCTGCATGGCTGGGGATGTGAAGCTGTGCTATTCGGGCTGCCAGCAGGGGCCACCAGGCTCTTTGCCCAGGAGGTGACTCGTGCCCTGGGTCTGGCAGGGCCTTCTTGAGGGCCATCTAGGATCCAGAAGACTCTAGTTTTAGTCTAGACATGATGCTCACATGCACAGTTAGTACTCACAAAGTCCGTAATTCCCTGTCAGGCAGAGCCTACACAGGTACGTTCAGGGCCAGAGACTTCTGTGCCACATGGCTCCTGTGACCTTGTGGGGGAGTAGCACTTGGTCACATCAGCCTTGGTGGCAGCTCCAAAAATGTTCTGGAGTGGCCCCATAGCTCAGTGAAGCCCAGGCTCACCTGCTTCTCATGGGATCACTGTCTGCAGGTTCAGGTGAGATGCGGTGCTGCTGGCAACTCTGGTGGTGTTGCAGAGTGGGCCTCCACTTCATGCATATTAAAGGGCCAGGAAAGACCTTAGCTTGGGATGTCGAAACTGACCATTATGGAGCCACCCCTGCCCTAGCCCAGCAGCTAGTCCTAGTCCTGGGGATTAGTCGTGGACCTCGGAACCTGGCTGGCCATCACTCAGCTGGCAGCTGAGGCATGGGGCCCTGGGAGCATGCCAGGGGTGTTGGCACCTGAACACCCTCAGGAGCCTGACTGTCCAGACAGACAACTGCCTGGTCTCTACCTGCTGGACAAGCAAGGCAGGGCCCAGTTCACCCCATGGTGGCAAGAGCCGAGATGGGAGCACAGCCCCCTGGTTTGTGTCCTGGGGCAAGTTACCACACCCCAGCTGTAAAATGACCACGAGTGCCCCGTTGTGGGTGTGCAGCTTGATGTGCGTCACTGTGTCAGGCACTTAGGGCAGGCTGAAGCAAGGGCCGTGTAGTGTGGTGCTGGGGTCACTGTGGTCACTGCACACTGCAGTGGGACCTGGAGGGCCTGGGGAACACAGGGCAAGCAGACAGGTTGGGAGGAGGGCTTGCGGGTGATGAGGTGTCCCCAAGCATCACCTCCACTCAGCTCCCAGCACATGGCACCTGATCAGGGGATGACTGAAGCTCCATGTCCGCACAGACTGACCAGCTCGGCAGGTGATGCTGTAGGGAGTTCCCCAGTGAGGAACCCCCGGGATACTGGCAGCAAGGCCCAGCCCTAAGGTGGCCCAGGCTTCAGTGTGAGCAGATGGCCAGGAGCCCCAGACCCCAAGGGAATAGCCCTGAAGGTCCATGAAGGAGGCACTGTAGGAAATCCAACCCAGGTAACGTCCTGGGGAGACACAGGGGACACTGCAGCTGTGAGGTGGGAACTGTGTCATGAGAATGAGCATTCAGAGAGCTCCCGAGGATGAAAAAGTGGCAGACATGAAACATTCCAAAGAGGATTTGAAAGATAAATTTGGATTTTCTCCCCAAAGTAGATCAAAGTATAAAAACATGGAAAATAAGAGAGAAAATACAAGAAAAGTAGGACTCTAGTCCAGAAAGCTCAGCATTGAACATCAACTTTGAAGGAAGAACAGGAAAATTGCAGTAGGAAAGATACTGCTGAAATATTCTAAGAAAATCCCCAGAGGGAGCCACGTGAATTTAGCACTGAGACTGCCTTGCACATGGATCGCAAAGAGTGTGACACTTTGGGACAAAGAAGACATGACACACCCACTGGAGTGGACTGCAGCCCCCACAGAGAGAACTAGGAATGGGAGTGGGGCTGGCTCCCAGGGCAGTGCTAGAAGTAGGAAAATGTCTTAGAAATTCAGAGGGCAAATGATTTTCAACTTAGAATTTTAGGGCACCCAAACTCTCAGGTAAATATTAAGGTAAAATAAAGGCATTTTCAGATATGAAAGTTCTTAAAAACATATGTGTAAGATGAGCTAAAGCCCTTCTCAAGCTGCTGTTTGACTAGAATAAAGGAGCTGACCTCAGAGGAAGGGCTTCTGGGGCAGGGTCAGAAGGGGGGCCCAGGTGCTGAGGACATTGGCTGAGGAGCTGTGAATCCAGACGAGAGCAGGGAAGACAGCACCAGAAGCCTCTCTCATAACGATGAAATTGACAAAATATCTGATAAATTGAAATGCAACACAATTAGAATTTAGAGTTGGATTGGTGATAAGTGCACAGAAAAAATAAAAATGATAAAAAGACAGGGTCATCTGGGAAAAAGACAATAAGAATCTGCAGGGAAGGAAAACCCAGGCTCTGATTTGGTTCAGCTGGGAAAGATGTTGAATTGACCTACCTGACAGGGTCATGGAAAGAAGAGGGGAGGAGCCTCTGGGTGGCTGAGGAAGGCCAGGGCCCTTTGACCTTCAGAGGGACAAGGCCGAAAGTGGCCCCAGGGATGTGGAGAACTGTCTGATTCTTTACATACAAGAGGGACTTTTACACAAACCCTAGGCGAGGCAGAAACAGACACTGGGTGTGTTAGTACTGGGCTCCATGCCCATTGCAAAGGGTGTCACAGTGACTGGATTTAAAGCCACTCTGTCTGGACACTTGTCATCTTGAGCAAATTTTAAAATGCTTAAGCTTATGAGATCTCTGCTTCCAATATGAGCAACAGCACGTGCTCTTGATGCTGTCAGGATTAAATGCTGTAAATTTGTACCTGAGCTCTATAGGTGCTCGAAAAAGGGTGCTCACAGATGGGTCCACATTAGCAGCACAGCCTCCAGGCAGAGGGCACAGAGCTGGGCCTTCCCTTCAGCCTAAAGTGTGGTGTGGTGACAGTTCTCCCATCCTTTGACATCTGGGCTTCAGTGCAGGGCTCCCTGTTTTGCACCTGCCACATCCACGAGTCATACATGCTACTGTGCTTGTCATCACATGCTCCCCACTGCCCCTGAGTCTGGGTGCCAGAGAGGGAGGACTTCATAAAAGCATGCCAAGCAGGGTCCTCAGCCAAGGCAACTCTCCACCCCCTAGGGACATTTGTCCACATCTGGAGACTTTTTTTGACTGTCACTGATGCTACTGGCACCTGGTTGGTTACTCCACAACAAGGGTGTTCTGGCCCCAAAGTGCCAACGGTGCTGAGCCTCCATGTAGAGCACATTTGGAGCCTGGTCCTGTGGTAACCAGGGCAGGAGCTCCTTGCAGGGATAACACATCTGAACCCCACTGTGCTCTGGCCCGGCAGGTTTCATGGCTCCTGAGCTCCTGCGGGGGGAGGAGTATGACTTCTCTGTGGACTACTTCGCCCTGGGTGTCACCTTGTACGAGATGATTGCAGCCCGAGGACCCTTCCGAGCCCGAGGAGAGAAGGTAGGGCCTGCCCAGCAGGGTCCTAGTTGGGAGGGGCAAACTCCTACAGCCTGCTTTGCTGTCTGTGGTGAAAGGGACTTGCCCAGTTCCTGATGCCACAGTGACTGAGGGACTTCAGGCCTCTGCTTGTGCCCAGAGCACAGGACAGAATCGACACCCCTACCTGGGGCTGGCCTCCCTCAACCTCGCAGGGTCCTGCCTCATTGCACTGCCTCCTGGGTGACTTGCCCGCTGCGGCATCCAGACAGGGCACATGGACTACCCCGAGCCTCCATCCTGAGAGCAGCTGCAGGGGCCTGGTGGCTGCCAAGACCAGTGATCTTGGGTTGGGGGTGCCGGGTGTCAGGGTTTCTTCCCCCATGGATGGTCCCGCTGCTCTTCTCCCCAGCCGCCAAGAGCCCACTGTCCCCACAGGCACAGCAGCGGTCCTGGACCTAGAGGGAAGCAGACCTCTCCTGGGGCTGTGCAGCCTCTCCTGAGCCCCATGGATGCTGGCTCTTGGGGCCTCCAGGAACCACAATAAGGGGTGACATGGAAGGCCATTCCCCTATTCAAGCAGTGGACCAAGTTGCTTTTCCCTTCCAGCGAGTGATGACTACCTCTCAGTCCACCCAGGCAGAGTGACCCATGGCCAGGGGGCTGCCCACTCCAAGGCACAGGGCCCAGACAGGGACCCAGTCTGTGCATGGGGGCCTTGGGGTGCATCATTGCCCTGCCCAGTCTCCTGCTGGTACTTCCCTGGACATGTGTCCTTCACCAGGGGAACAGACTAAACCCCCAGTCTTCCAGTGTCCCCTGGAAGTATCCCTCCCAGGACACGCTGGGGACAGACTAAATCCCCAATCTTCCAGCATCCCCTGGAAGTGTCCCTCCTAGGACAGGCTGAGGACAGAGTCAGTCCCTCATTTTCCAATGTCCCCTGGAAGTGTCACCCCAGGACATGCTGAGGACAGAGTAAATCCCCCATCTTCCAGTGACGCGTGGAAGTAACCCCCCCAGGACAGGTTAGAGATAGAGTTAGTCCCCCATCTTCAAGTGTCCCCTGAAAGTGTCCCCCCAGGACAGGCTGGGGACAGAGTAAGTCCCCATCTTCCAGTGTCTGGGGCTGCACTGTCCACCTCTTTGTGAGGTAGGCATGTGGGGACGGGGGTGTCGGTGGCCTGCTTGGCGTAGGGGGGGGGGTTCTGCAGGTGCCCAAGGAAACTCCCTGCTCTGCAGTGGCCAGGGCCACGGGGTGGGGACACACCTGCCCAACACGGCTGACAGCAGGCCCTGGGTGCCTCCTGCAGTGTCCCACGGTTGACCTCCCCTGTAAGCCTGTGCTGCCCACCTCTCATTCTGGCCATTCTTTCTCTGGGTCTGGGATGGTTGTGGGAATGTTCCAGGGAGTCAACCAGGTCCTCTGTGGACACTGTCCCCTCCTTGGCCACTGGGCACCACCTGCCAAGGAGCTGAGTGCATGGGTGCCCTGAGGCCCTGCCAGTTGCCTACCATGGTGGGAATGGGTTTGCGCAGCTCGGCTCCTATCCCCTCCTCCTGTGCAGGTGGAGAATAAGGAGCTCAAGCAGCGGATCCTCTCAGAGGTCGTCAAGTACCCGGAGAAGTTCAGCCAGCCCAGCAAGGACTTCTGTGAGGCGCTGCTGGTGAAGGACCCTGAGAAGCGCTTGGGGTTTAGGAACCAGACGTGTGATGTGCTGCGTGTCCAACCCCTCTTCAAAGACCTTAACTGGAGACAGCTGGAGGCCGGTACTGTGAGACGCTCAGACGGGGGTGCTGGCCTCAGTGGCCCTGTGAACGTCCCCCACCCTCTGCTCTGGCGCCACTATCCAGACTGGGCATTAGTGGCCCTGTGTGAACAGATCTGAGCAGGTCTGAGCAGGCCTTCAGGTCTCGTCTTGAAGTGGAGAGGAAGGAAAGAGATGGTGGCAGGTCGACCTCCAGGTCCAAACCTGCTGGGCTTCCCACAATGCACTTTTCACCCTGTGTCCCAAAGGAGCTCCCAAGCACACCCAAAGCAGGGTTCTTATGCTGTGCGCTTAGGGTGGTTTACCAGCGCTACTGCCAAGTTGCACATGTGAGGCTGTGAGTGTTTGAGAGAGGGAGGAACCAGACGCAGCCCCTGCCTTGGGAGCCTGCACAAGGGGAAGGCTCTCGGCACACAGTATGACCACAGTTACAAGACGGCCGTGGAGCCCTAGGCTCCCAAAGGGAAGCTGCTTCTGCAGGGAAGGGTCAGAGCAGCGTCCAGGAGATTGGAGGTGTGGGCGAGTGCCGTGGTCAGATGTGTGAGCTGTGAGACTTGACCTCCAGTAATAGGGACTGAGCCATCCTAAGTGTCCAGTTCCAAGAGAGATGAGCAGAGACCACCTGGGGGACTCGTGTCTATCAGCATGAGGGTTGTCCTGAGGCCACTGCAAGCGCTCTCTGGAGGCAGGGTCAGTGTGGACTGAGGGCAGGAGGTGGTCTGGCCAACTGGGAGGTTGTCCATCATGGACACTCTGTGTCTGGTGCCTGGGGAGTCATGGCCTACAAACACGTTGAGGGGAGAAGTTGCCTTTTGAAAGGCGGCATGAGGGTCAGCCTGCACATGTGGAGGCTGGGAGTCTGGCCTGCGATGACAATGATGTTGCCCAGCTGAGGGCCCTAGGCCTGGGTCTGCAGAGGGGCAAGTGGCCCAGAAGGCAATGTCCCTGGTGAAGGGGGCAGAAGGCTCTCTGTTTCAGGGAAACCTCAGGGAGGCAGAGGACCTGGCTGGGGTCCCTTGACAAGTACCCTCTAAACCAGACTCCCACTCCCATTCGGTCCACCTGAGGCTCAAGCACTTGGCCACATGCCTGTGGGGGTCGCAGAGCCCTGGGAGTCCCTCCCCAGGCGGGGTCAGCCCCCAGGTCCCTGCACCTTCGAGGGGCTGCTGGGGAGGCATCTTCTTGTGCAACTCCCTGCTTACCCACACGCTGTCTGCGTCTTGTTTCTCTGTCTCCGAACAGGGATGCTGATCCCGCCTTTCATCCCAGACTCCAGAACCGTATATGCAAAAAACATTCAGGATGTAGGTGCCTTTTCCACAGTCAAAGGCGTGGTCTTTGACAAAGCTGACACAGACTTCTTCCAGGAGTTTGCCACCGGCAACTGCCCCATTCCCTGGCAGGAGGAGATGATCGAAACCGGCATCTTTGGGGAGCTGAATGTGTGGCGTGAGGACGGGCAGATGCCGGACGACATGAAGGGGATCTCTGCTGTGGAGGCCTCCTCATCCAAGTCAGGAATGTGTCTAATTTCCTAGATGGCCTCTGGAGTGAGTCGGTGAGGCAGAGCCATTCAGCAGAGGACAGGGAGCCCCGCCAGCCATTGTGGGGAGGCACCAAATGCCTTGTCGCTATGGCTTCCTCCAGCCAGCGAGTGGACACAGGGCTCTCTCTGCCAGGCCCCTCCTGTGCGCTGGGTCTCCTCCTGGCTCAAGACAGAGACGGCTATGGAGGCACAGGGCAGGGACTCTGGGCCTGGGTTCCCGAGCCTCTGGCCCTGACTGCCCACTGCTTTTCACTCAGACGGCACGATATCCTGGTGGAATCAGCCAATCACAGGTGAACTCTCTTGGCAGTCACTGGCAGGTGGAACAGGACAGGTCTGGTGCTGCCAAAAGTCCAGTTTGGGTTTCCTGAACCTTAATCTCTAACCTCTCAGAGCCCAATTCCTCTGCGGGAAACTGGGAACCACACCCCACAGTCATTGGCTGTCCCACTGCTCAGAAGGGCTGGCTCAGGCCCCGATCACCTGCACCCTGGGGACCCCACGGTCAGCACATGTGAGGTGCTGAGGCCTGCAGTCTCTGCCGGGGTCACCTGACCCCCCCAGGACTCCTTCAGAGTTCGTGGGTGCCAGACTGCCCTGTGGCCATGCTCTTTCCTGATTGTTAGCAGCGCCTACCCTGGGCCTCACAGCCTGAGCCATCTTCTCTCTGGCCCCTCCTGGAACAAGCTGACCACCCCTGGGCTAGCTGACCTCACCTCCTAGGGAAGTTCTGGGCAGGCTGCCCTTGTCTATGGCTCTGCTGACCCCTGCCATGGGCAGTTTCTTGCTGCAATCCCCTCATTGTATTTTCAGCAGCTATTGTACCAAAGACCAAAGCCCTACCCCTGGGAACACTCACATTGCTTTGCTTCTTGACTGCCCAGTCCAGCTGTACCCTGAACATAGAGGAGCCCCGCACATCTCCATGTTTGACTGGAATACTCAACTCAGCCCCAGCTGCTGTCTGGGCTGTGGCCAGGATCCAGGACATCAGCAGAGGGTTCACAAGGCTCAATGCCAGCCCTGGGGTGGGACTTAGGGGCCTCCAAGCTGCCTTAGAGGCAGGCTGTGCCCTTTCCTAGGGAGGAGCGTCTTGCGGGCCCCTGCACTGATGCACTGGCACAGCCCTAGCCTCTTGAGTGTGGCCGGACGTCTCCATGAGCCTTGGGGAGGCCATGAGGATAAGGGAGAGGGGAGAGGGGCCCTGGAGAATGGCCAGGCATGCTGACAGAGCCAGGAGCCACAGGGACGGCTAAGTGGGGATGCTGAGTCCTCCGTGGCCTTGCCTGTCCCTCTTGGGGTGCCAAGGCAGCTACCTAGATGTCAGCCCAGTTGTGGTGAGCTGGGTACCCCCAGAGACTAGCATTGTGGCAGTCATGGCTTTAGACATTTGCACTTGCGGCCAGAGGGACTGCGTGCTTCCATGGTTGGCAGAGCTGCTGCGGGTTTAGCACTGAGCAGGTGTTAGGAGCACATCTTCCGATCAGCCCAGGCCACTTGCTCTATGTAGAGACGTGTTCTCTAGAGGTAGCTCCTGCACATACACATGAAGACCACACTTGGAAAGCAGCTCCACAGCCCTCTCCTCTGACCTGCAGGGCTGACAGGGCCATAGAATGTTCTGGAAGGGCCAGGAGCAGCATCCAGTGCTTTTCAATCTAAGATCCCAAACTGTCCATGAAGACACCTCTGCGGCAGGCCCAAGACTGGCCTCAGGGAGGCTGGAAACATGCCAAGCTGCCCACTGAGCAAGTTCCCGACCCTTCCTGTTCTGGAAGGTTTTGCAGCAGGCAATGGCTGTCTTGTTTATGTCACTCATTTCTGATTCCTCCAAACCTTCTTTGATCTGCTCCCGGCGCATGTGGGTCTGAACAGGTAAGCGATCTCGCCCCTGGCCTCCCTGGGGTGGCAGAGCACAGGCAGTTTTATCAGCGCTGCAGGGGTCACTGTCAACAGTGAGCTGTCCGGGGCTCTTGGGCCTGCAGCAGGACTCTGCTATCCCCCCAGGACTCAGCAAGAACCTCTCTGCCATCCTCTTAAGGTTGGACTTCCAGACACTCATGTCCCAGTGAGTTTGAATTCAGATAAATAATGAATAGTTTTTAGTGTAAGTATATCCTATGCAATCTTTGAGACATCCTTATACTAAAAACACATTTGTCATTCATCTGAAGTCCAAATTTGATTGGGCATCCTGTAGTGCTGTTTTTGGCAGACCTGGCAGGTCTGTTGCAGATCACCCATTTACCTGTAAAGTAGCTGTCTGTCCCTTGCACACATCTGCTGGCAGGGACCAGGAGAGGCTTTGCTTCTGGCTTCAGCTGCCCCTTTGGGTCCATTCAGGGTGGTGTTTTCCACTTCTGTAAAATGAAAGTTGACCCCACTGTTCACACACAGGCTGTTGAAAGTTGTATCTCCACTTCATTTTTATTAAAAAATCTTGCAAAACTTAGTATCATATCAAGAAAATGCATTGTGAACACTGAGTCCGTGATCCCACAGAATGCCACCCATACCCAGAGTCCACCAGCACAGCCACATACCTGCCCTCAGTGACTCGCACATCCTGTCCACACAGTCACTCCCACCTGTGAGCTTTGCATCCTCCTCCCCAGCATCTGTTGCTTCTGCCTGCCCTGCCCACCTCATGGCCTCCACCCAGGCAGCCCCAACTCTGGCCCACAAGCTGAGGCTGGGAATGAGGTACTACAGCAGCCCTGTGCCCTCTGGGCAGGTGCTTCCATGGACCCCTCCTCCCATGGTTTCCTCCTGGGTCTCCTGGGTGCAGGCCCTGCTGACTGGGTAGGCATCCCTCTTTTGCTCCCTTCTGGGCTCCTGGAACCTCTGGCTATTTCCTGCTGATGCCCATCACCTCTGGGTGCTCCCCAGGTGGTGGGACAGGCTCCTTCTGGGACCCCCAGGGACTTGCTTCTGCCTGGTCCTGCTCTGTGTCTGGGCAGCTGCTGGCAGCCTAGCTTGCGACCTCCCAGGGAGCAGGTCGTTGAAGTGCCACCTTGCTGCAGGAGGCTGTGGAGCCTGGGCATCTGGAAGCCACCCTGCAGGCCTGTGGTCAGATGAGACTTAGGCTCTGAACCTACTTACTCTCAATGTGGGAGCCACATAGGGCTCCTCTGAAACCTACTCCAACTGCCACACAGGGTCTCGTCATGTCACAGGGGTATCTGGAACCAATGGTCTCAGGTCTTGGTGGGAGTCTGGCAAGAAGTGTTCGGCACTGCCTCTGGTGGGTGGCCATGCCCACCCCTCCCAAGAGGGCGCCTCCCCATCCCGGAAACACCTCAGCAAAAAGCAAAACGTGGGGTTCAAATATCTGATGATACTGGGAGCTAATTGCAAGTTTTCATTGCAGGTACTTCAGAGCTGTGACCAGACTGTACATTATAGGGTGGGTCTGTTGTGTGGCTAAAAGGCATAGCAGGTCAGGTGTATGAGAGGGAAAATGTTTAGGGTCCAGTCTGCAGCTGCCTTGGCCAGGACCCCTCCTCACTGATCCCCAACCCCAACCCAGAAGCAGACCTGCCATGAGCAGGCAAAAGCCCCTCAGATAGGGGTCCAGGCAGGCCTGGGGGGCTGTTTGTCACACTGCCCAGTCTGTCCAGGACTGGTGGGAGGGGGACTGGAAGAAGGGGGCTCTTCAGACAAAGTGACCTGGAGGGCAGGAAAAGCCGAGCCACGCTTCTTCCTGCATGCCCAGTCAGAGGCCATGGAGATGTGGAGACACTCACGAGGCCGGCTGGGCATTGCAGGACCCCACATGTCCTCGCTGGACCGAGGGTCCTGCCCAGCAGCTCTCATCCACCCCATTATTGGGTTGTTTATCGTGTTGTTGTAGCCATCTGAGTTTGTTGTTTGTTTTCTTGTCTACATATAACTCCCTCATGTCAGTGCTGGGAGTGTGTCTCAAAGGGGCTCCTGCGACCAGTTCTCTGCTGAGAGGTCTTCTGGGAAGGTTGGGAAACTGAAAGGGCCTTGACTGGAGTGAAGCGTATGGATGATAGTGGCATGCATGCTGAAGGAGAGCCATTTAGGAGGGACAACCTTATCTGGAACCATGAAATTAACAAAAAATGAGACTGGCTCTCAGGTATTATCCAATTTGAAATGAAGAATAAGAAGCCTTGATTTGATTTTCTAAAAATCTAACTCCAGGCCCCTAATTATAGTAGCAAAATATTTCCCCAAGTTCCACATCCTTCATTTCTATGACAGTTAGGTGGATGTTAGCAGGGCCCCAGGAGGGCAGCATCAGGGTACAGTGGCCTGTGCCCGGACTGGGGGCAGACATCGCTGGCCCTCTAGGGGCCCAGAAGCAACAGCTGTGCCCCTGAACCATGGATATTTAATGTGTGCCCCAGGCCCGGAGGCCATATAGCCAAGGCCAGGTCTGGTTTCACCACCAGCAGAGGACACTGCTCTTTCCTTTCAGTGGGGCAATGCCAGACTGCTGTGCCAACTGTGCTGCTGAACTTTTGACTAAAACAGGAGATGCTGCACAAGCTGGGGTTGCCAAGCTCAAGGCTGGGAGCAGGTGCGAGTCATACTCCACACAGGCCTTAATGTCCTTTTCCTGCTTGGGTTCGGGGGTTCGGAGAGATAAGTGGTTATAAAAGCCTTCAGCAAAGCTCTGAGAGTGTTTTTAATCTTAAAAAATTCCTATCTCTGAGAACATCTCTGGTCTAGCTACTTCCCCTTCCCTTCCATGTGGAGGCAGGCAGCACGTCCCTGCCATGAGAGCAGCATCTGCATTATTCATCCCAAGCTGTTTCCTGGGTTGCTTGGTGACAGGATGGGTCACATTTCACTGTCAGCAACACCGATCCTAGAGAGTTGAGAGCCAGGCCACACACACAGGTGTTTGTGTGCAGTTCCCACCTGCAGGGGACCAAGGGGCTCAAGGGGCCAGGCTCTGCAACCACCTGTAGGGACTGTGCCTAGGCATGGCTGGCTGAGGCAATGTGCTTCGGACTTTCATGATCGTTTCAGTCACTTTCTATTTAGAGCAAGTAGAACCCACCTTCTTGTTTCAGGGTCTCATGGACACCTCTCCGCCCAAACCAATGAGAACCCCTTGGTCAGGCTGAGAGGTGGCTTAAACTCATGACCCTTCCAGGAAATAGGAATAGTTGAAAGGTGGTTGAAAGGTTCTGGACCCAAACTCTCACTGGGGTCCAAATGGTGCAGGCACAGGGGTGATGGGCAAGTCCCCGACCGTAGGAGCCGACTGGGGATTGGAGATGCAGCTGCTTCTGTCTGCCTTCTACCACCAGCCACTGAGGGGAGAAGCAAGGTGACAGCCCCATGACCATGACCATGGTGACTGCTACCTCTTCCCAGCTACCTTCATCTGGAACCCACAGAAAGCCCAGTGCTAGCCTACTCCCCGGGACCCAGTTGGCCTAACGCAGGACAGCACTGGCCTCCTGGGGGCTTGGTCAGCTATGTTTTCAATCAGCCTGACAGTGCCGGACACTGAATATTACCTGGAACCATGTCCTCTCCCCCATGCAGGCCTGTGGCCAGAATCCCAGCAGGTCCTCTTGAGAGGAACTAAGCAGCAGGGACGAGGAAGGGAGGGGTTCACAGGCACCCACACAGTGTTCTGAGAAACCAGGAGGGGCTCTCCCTTGGTTGGGAGAGGACAGAGGCCAACAGAGGGTGGCCAGCACCTGGGGAGGAGCCAGGGCCTCTTCTGCAGGATATGGGCCTGGGACGGAGCATCAGGCCATTAGGACCATGTTCTTGCTGTGGCTGTGAAGAACAGAGGCACCCTGGCCATGAAAGGCCACCTGAGCTTGGGGTGGACCTTGGAGTGAATGTGTCACTGCCTAGGGACTCTGGGCCAGTCTCTGTGAGTGTTCACCTGTACGCATGTGCATGTATGTGTGCACGCGCACATGAGAGAGGCCCACAGGGGCAACAGGCAGATGAGGTAAGCGGGAAGAGTAGTCTGAGCACTCCATGACCTCCGGGACAGTGGGAGTCTACTGTAGGTGCCAGGAGGCAGGCAGGCCTCTGGGTGTGATGCACAGCCCAGGTTGCAGGTGGTGGTTGAAAGGTTCTGGACCCAAGGAAGAAAGATTATTCCAAGGCGTGAAACAAAGGAAAACTGGAATCCCGGTTCTGTAGAAATAACGTGCTCTTTATTTCCAGCTGGATGCAGATGGGATGAAATCAAGAAAAAAGTTCCACATGTGAATTATGGTAGATGCAGATTTAAAGGGTCAGGGAGGGCAGTAATTGGTGGCATTTCTATTTCCTGGGAGGGATGTGAGCCTGATCTTGCCTGGGCAGGGCAGGTCTATTTGGGCAGGTATACCGGATTCTATCCTACCAGCCTCTTTGGTTTATTATAAGGAGGCAGGGTGATGGGCATGACGTTTCTTTGACTGCTTCTTGCAGGTGGTAGGGGCTGTATGGGCTGCCTGTAAAAAGAATGGGAGGGAGACGGGAAAGGGGAGGAGAGTGGCCTTTACAGTAACTCTTTGGTTTCTCAGTCTGAGGTGGCTGGTATCCAGGAGGGCAAGGATATGAATTGTTTTTCAGTGACTGGTTAATAAATGAAGAGATGAGGTGAAGGGTTACTGGTCTAAAACTGAGAATGAGAAAAAATAATAACGTAATTAGTGGCTCTATCACATACAATAACCCTGTGAGTTGTCAGGGCTGCTAGTAATCCTGAGAGGACATTTCCACCTAGAAGGGGAATGTTGCAATACCTGTTACTGAGATCTCTGCCTGTTTTTAGAGAACTTTTATAAAGTGGCAGCATGGAAGAAGTTGCTCCTATGCTTATCAGAAAAGGAACTGGCTTACCTTCCGTTAGGAAAAATGCCCAGAGTTTAGCTTTTCAGGACTGTGTCCAGGGGGCATCCTTACTTTCCAGTCTTTTGCAGCCGAGGCTCAGGTCAGGCGTTAGGTCTTGGGAGCGACCTAACTAGACCTTCAGAAAAAACCTAGGCTGTCAGACTGCCAGTGAAGACCTTTGCAGACTGACTGCTTTGTCAATCAGCCTGGTTTGCTGCACTTAAAGCATGATCCTGAGGAAGATTTTGGGGCTTTTTTTTTTTTTTTTGTAGAGACAGAGTCTCACTTTATCGCCCTGGGTAGAGTGCCGTGGCGTCACATAGCTCACAGCAACCTCCAGCTCTTGGGCTTAAGCGATTCTCTTGCCTCAGCCTCCCGAGTAGCTGGGACTACAGGCGCCCACCACAGTGCCTGGCTATTTTTTTGTTTTGCAGTTCGGCCGAGGCCGGGCTTGAACCCGCCACCTTCGGTATATGGGGCCGGCGCCTTACTCGCTGAGCCACAGGAGCCGCCCGATTTTGGTGCTTTTGAACGTTCCTGGGAGTTGCTGGACTTAAAGCACAATCCTGAGGAAGATTTTGGTGTTTTTGGAATGTTCCTGGGAGTTTCAAGAAGTAGCCAGGTTTTACCTAATGGTGGAAGCTGGTAATTGGAGTTCTAAGAGGTGCTGCCACACCTTGAAAGGGGAGAATGAGATCTCTTTAGGGGTCTGTGGCCCCTTGGGGAATTCTGCCATTTTACTACCACTTTGTGGTGGAGAGAGTTGGGGATGGGGTATTATTTAAGGGAAGGATATGGATGTGGGGGTTGAAGGGCAATGAGAATGGGTGAATTATGAGGAGAGGTATCCCACACAGAAGAATTTTTGAGGTGTTCTGGTTGAGAAAATGGAGGGATTGTAAGAGGGGAGTTGGAGAGGAACACGAGGGGCTGTGGAAGGGCAGGGAATAGATAATGGAAATTCCAACAGGTCTGGAGAAGCTGGTGTTACAAAAGCGAGGAGAATTTGGGAGGGTTCGCAAAATGAAAGTAGAGAAGGAATATTTCAGAGTAAGAGAAATGCCCGGATGTAGGGCTTGTCTGACTATTTGTCCAATTTTTTACAACAATTATTAAGATTAGTGAGAATTGAGAGATCAAAGGTGCCATGTTCAGGCCAATGTAAGTCACTATCAAGTTTGTACATAGGTCAAGCAGTATTACAGAAAAAAAATGAGATGTTTAGGTTTGAGGTCAGGATAGAGACTTAGGGATTTCAGGTGAGTTAGAAGACAGCTTAGAGGTGAAGAAGGGGGAATTCGTGACTGAGTGGTGCCCATAGCGAAAACTGGAGGTAGAAAGTCAATGAGATTAAAGCTAAGATCTAAAGAGGATTTTCGAGGGGAAATGGGGGAACAAAAATAACCAAAAGAACTGCCAGGGCGGACTTGGCCTCTGCATATGGCGGTTAGCTGAAAGAAAATAAAGGGAAGTTTCAAAGGGGGAAAAAAGGGGGAACAAAAGGACCAAGACTGCAACCAGAGAGGACTCGGCCTCTGCATGCAGCTGTCACCTGAATCTAGACTTCCAGGAAGATTCTAAAACTCCAGGAAGATTCTAGATGAGTGAACCTGGTTCACTGAATGACCGAAAACAATCCAGCACTGCAGTGGAGCTGGCGAGGCTGGTGTTGGGCGATTACCCAGACTCTCCACATATGACTTTGGTCAAAAGAGGGCCTGGCCTCTGCACGTGACCATAACCAGATGGAGGGAGGCAAGACTGGGGTGAGAAAGGACTCAGCCTCCGAGTGCGGCCGCCAGTCAGGAGGGTAAAAGAAACCCAGAGATCGTTCACGAACGCATAAAGGGGCAGGGAGAGGAGGAAGTAGAGTAGGAAAGGAGAGGAAAGAAGTGCAGAAAAAGTTTTTAGATAAGGGCTCACCTCAGTATTAAATGAATGAATGTTAGGCAAGGTCAGAGAGTGTACTGTTTCTCTTCGTCTTGCAGGAATAAGGGTCTGTTTGGTTAGGTTAGGTGGGGTATATTTTTAGTCCCGCAAAGGGGCTTCTCCCCATCCAAGTCATGCGGCACCATATGAAAGGTTCTGGACTTAAGGAAGAAAGATTATCCCAAGGCACAAAACAAAGGATAACAGAATCTCCATTCTGTAGAAAAACTGTGGTCTTTATTTACACCTGGATGCAGGTGGGGTGAAATCAAGAAAAAAATTCCACATGTGGGTTATGACAGATGGGGATTTAAAGAGTCAGGGAGGGCAGCAATTGGTGGCATTCCTATTTCCTGGGAGAGACGTGAGTCTGACCCTTCCTGGGAGGTGCCGTGTACCTGACCCTGCCTGGGCGGGACAGGTCTATTTGGGCAGGTAACACCTGATTCTATCAGTGGTGTCTCACTCTGCAACTCACGTCTGTGTTGTCCCTGCAGTGGCCCTAGTGCCAGTTGTTTTTGGAACCATTAGGGGACAGTGGATGCTCACCCACCTCTGTATATAATGTGTGTTGAGCCTCTGAGACTCTCCAGAGTGATGATGTGCCACCCTGATGTGTGATGTGCTAGCTGTGCTGGGGCCCTGCTCAGACCCCAGGGTGACAGGTGCCTGGGTGGCTGGAGTCTCACCACCTGCTGTAGGTTGCCATCATATATTCCATTTCTCTAATTTTGTCTCTAACCATAAAGTTCTCAAAGGACCAAATAACTCATCTTTGCAGCTCTCCTGGTATCCTGCACATAGAGGAAATTCAATAACTATTTTGTTGATTGAATGTAAGAAAAATTAAATTAAAAGTCTACATTTAAGTAAATACCTGCTTTCCCGTTTGGAAGAGGCAGTTACATTTTGAAATCAGACTGGCCTGGTTTACATCTTGTCTCTCCCATTAACCAGCTATTCGACTTTGGAAACATTACTTAATTCTGTGTGTCAAAGTCTCACCTGCCCAGGGGCAGCACAAGGACAGCAGAGCTGTGGTATGAAGGGGGGCAGGTGCACGATATCAGCCATCTCCCATCCCCCAGTTTACCCAGAGCCTTCTGAAGGGGCAGTTCAGGCCCATCCGCAACCTCGCATGTGAGAAACTCCAAGGAGCGGGGTGTTTCTGGGCAGTGTTGGACCTCTGCTCAGGCAGAGAGGTCAAGCAGGAGGCCTCCAGATCCTGTAAATGTTTCCCTCTGAACAGGAAGGGCTCTCGGATATGTCACAGCTGCTATAGTGATGATGTTTCCAGGCTCTCTGAAAACAGATTTCCTTGTCTTCTCATAATTACCTTCTGGAAGAGCCAAATGACATTACATTTAAAAATACCCTGCTGCCAGACGGCCCTCCCTGCCTGCTGGGGCTGTGTAGGCTCCAATGGGGCTGAAGGTAGCTGGTGATGCTGAGGGTGACCTGCGGCCAGCTGGTGCCTCAGGGTGAGGGGGTGATACTGGCTCCCCAAGCCTTAGTTAAGAAGGTGGACATCAAGTGCCTGGCCTGGGGGCCACATGAAGCCACAGGGGAAGAGGTTTGAATGAAGCACTTGGGGAGGGTGCTCGGCCTTCAAGGTCTCCCTGTCAGGAAGCCAGTCTTTACCCCCAAAGTGGACACCTGCCTTCCAGGAAGTGCTTTCTGTTGTAAGTGTTAACACTTAGCAAGGCATCTCAGGGCAGCCTCACAGGCCCTCATCTGAAGGTGTCTGTTTTAGTGCAGTTGAGCCCCCAAAGATTCTACAGTGCGTTGCAGAAGACATCCCTTACAGGCTCCAGGGGAAGGCAAGTGGTCCCACATCGTGCCACCTCTGGTGCCTCCCGCACCGTGTCGTGGCCTCTGCCTCTGTCTCAGTCCAATCTCCTTCCTATAAAGACGCTGCTGACCACAGTCAGGGCCCATTTGGGAAATCCAGGGCCCTCTCTCACCTCGAGGCCTGACCTTAGTCACATCCATGGGGCTCAGGGACTGGGTCTTCCCTGGAAGGCTATGGGTTACCTCATCTCCAGTTTAGGCTGCCAGGGCTCCTGGTGACCCCCTCGTGTCAGTCTATGGTCAGTTTGTTGAATCAGGACACAAGGCCAGCAGCCCCCCCACATTTTATCCACTCTTTATGTGTTGACCTCACAGAGCAGCGGTTTTCAGTGCGTGGCTGGCAGACCTGGAGAGCCCTCAGAACATGCTCTTAGGCCAACTCCAAGGTGGCTCTGCCCTTCCTCCATGCTGATGTTGGTACCGTGGCGCAGAACTGGTGGCAGATGGACTGCTGGCAGCCACCCTCGCCACCCTCCTTCCAGTGCTGGAGGTGACATCCCACAGGCTGCTTCCAGCCACTATTGGTGATGACTCTCACCAGCTTTCTCCCTCTTCTTCCTTTCCCTTGTTTTGGCATTTAGAGCCAGTGTGTACATGCGTTTACATTCCCTTCTCTCCTACAGCGTAGAGTTTTTCCACATCAGAGCTGGCAGTGTCCTCACGGCCCTGCTGTGTGCTGTGCACACGCCCCAGTTTGCTCAACCAGCCTCCTGTCCGTGGCCATCTGGGGTTTCCAGTCTTTCACTGCCATAAATAACAAGTGGCTTTATGCATATCCCACTTTGTACTTCTGCCAGATAATCTTTTGGATAAATTCCTAGAAGTGGGGTAGCAGGGGCAAAGGGTAACGTGAGTAAATGCTGCCAGACTCCTCTTGCAATTTTGCAAGGCAACCCAAAACATGTAAAGTGCATCAACTTTCTTTTCTTTCTTTATTAAAGAGCTCTGTAGTCAGAAACATTTGAAATGGTAATTTCTGAAAATGTTAAACACACAACCCAGCCACTCCAGCCAGAGGAAGGAAAATCAGGTCCTCACGAAGGCCTGCCTGGGGGCCTCTGAAGACGTTTTTTTATAATAGCCCCGCTCTGCCAACAGCCCACTGCCCCTCTCCCTGACCAATGCCCCTTGCCCTCCTCCACCCCTCCCCTGCCCCTGTCCAATACCCCTCTCCCTGCCCACTGCCCCCATTCACTGCCGATGTGCTTGTTTTTTACAGTACATATATTAATTTTTCTAATTTGTGGGTAGGATTCTCACTCTCTTTAAGGTGGCTTCTAATTATAGATGTTCTTGATTTTAATGTTTGAATTTCCCAGTCTTTTCCTTTACAGTTAACTCTTTTGGCATCTTATTTAAAACATCTTTTCCTATTCTGGGCTTGCTTTTCCCTACATTATATTAATAAGACAACTCCTATTCCACCTGCTAATCATCTCTCTCACTTTGATTATCTCCCAGGCGGGTGGTACAGGAGATGCCCCAGGGGTAGCAGGAAGCGAGAAGCCCACCTTTGTGTCTGAGTGTTGGAATATGTACATGGTGTCATCAAACATGTGCAGTTCACAAATATGGTGATGAGCCACAAAGGTGGCAGACAGCAGTCCAGAGAAAACAATCTCATCTACACAAGGAGTAGTGGATGGGACTCTCCCTGGGGAAGGGAGAGGCGACAGGGCTGTGGGCAGAGGGCCTGCAGCCCAGGTGCCCAGAGACCGTGTGGGAGCTGTGTGTGTGGCCACCATGTGCAGTGAGTGTGCATTCTGGGTGTCAGTGCTAGCATAGGGACTCGCCCCACGTCCTTTATCTGCTCCACGGCAGGTTCAATCCAGCATTCATAGGCTGTGTATTAGCTTTAGGAGATTTGGAAGATTGGGGCATCATATTTCTTTCCTCCATATTAAAGGAATTCTGACTTATACCCAGCCCCTTTTCCAGCATGGTCAGGGCTGTGCTCAGTTTGTCTAGGGGTGTTTCAATGTCACTAAAAGCCACTCTGAGGTGCTTTATTGGGCTCTGGCCCATGACTGGAATGGCCATGTGTGGGTTGTTAGTGGAGGTGGTGCCTTGAGAAGTTTTGAGATCGAAGCTGGTGCCATTTATACCTCTGGTGGCCATGGAATGTGCAACATGGAATTCGTCCAAACAGGATGCTTTTTTAAAATGCATTTTTTTTTATCGTGGCAAAATATACATAAAATTTACCACCTTAGCTATGCCAGTTTGGAGGCAGTGAGCACACCTGTCCACTCCAGAACTTTCCCTGCTCCCCAGGGGTCCCACCCTTCACCATCTCCCCTCCCAAGCTAGCTGAGCTATAGGTGCTGGGTGGAGCAGGGAGAGGGCTCCTGTGCCCAACCAACCGTCAGAGTATTGTCTTTTTTAAAATTTTAATTGTTGGGGATTTATCGGAGGGTACAAAGAACCAGGTTACATTGATTGCATTTGTTAGGTAAAATTCCTCTTGTAATTGTGTCACACCCGAGTGTCGTCTTTTGCAAAGTGGTTGCTAACAGATTATTAAAATAAATTTAAAATACTTATTTTTAAAAATTGACAAGGATTTTTATTTTTGTTCTGTTCTGTGTTTTGGGAGGCGGCCTGTTCAGGCCTGCTTCTTGCCCTTCCATTTCAGCAGCTGATTTTATGCCAAACTTGGCGCGGAGAGCAGAGACCCCTTCATTCCTCCGGCACAGGCAGCCAGTCCTCAGTGTCCTCTGGGGACTGGTGCAGGGACCCCGCGCCGATCCAGCCCGCTCTGTGTCCCCTCCCGGAGATGTTCTGGCCTGGGGCTCCCACCTGAAATCCACGGCTCTTCTCTGAGCGCTTCCGAGCTTAAGTCTGTTGTCCACTCGCAGATGCCCACACGCCCCGAGGCAGGGAGGAAGGAGTGGGAGCGGAGGGGCTGCCTAGCGGCAGGGCGGGGTCTGCGGGGAGAGGAGCGGGGGCGGGGCGCGGGGGCGGGGGCGGGGGCGGGCCGCTCTGCCCGCCCGGTCAGCGCTGCGGCCCCGGCGTGAAGTCTGCGGCCGCGAGAGGAGCGGTGCCCCGGGATGCAGCCGCCTGGGACCCCCGCGCCGGGGGGCGCCGCAGGTGAGCGCGGCGGGGCGGAGGGCGCGGGTCCCCGGTAAGATGGGAAAGGCCGCCCCGTGAGCCCTGCCTTTGGGACATTGCGGTCGCCGCCATTCATTCTTCCTCTCCGCTTTCTTCCTTGTCTCCTCCCCGCTTCCTTCTCCCCCCCTTTTTCTTCGGTCTCCCTCTGCCTGTATTCCACCCCGTACCCCGACTTTGTGAGTGTCGCTACCTGCCTCTCTCTCGGCTGTTTTTCTGGTGAATAGCAGGCTGCTGGTACACACAGGCAAACTCTGCCCTCCGCTCCTGTCTCTGCTACCTGATTCCAGCTTCCAAACTCTTCCAGAAAAGTTTGTTTCAAAGAGCTGGCAACTTCCTCCTGTTTGAAAGTGACAAAGGTGCTCAAGGCTTTTTGCAGCTTTGCTTGATTTCAGCACATCCTTCTCATACAAGCTCATAAACCATAAATCCCCTATCAATTAACAAAATCTCTAATTCTTTGACATCCCAACACAGCCTTGAGCCAGGCTGGGCTGGGAAACAGGAAACTGTCGCCTGCTTTGGTTTTTCAGGGAGTGTCTGGGGCTAGAACAATGCCAGGTGTGTTTTCCTGAAGGGAAGGGGCAGGAAAGATTTTAGAAAGAAAAATTCACAGTAAGGGAAGCTCTGACAGCTGAGAGAGGACTGGGGTGCCGGCCCCTTCTGAGGTTAATCAATAGAAAACCTCTGGCAATTAACCTTATAGCTCTTATTGGAGAGTCTTTGGAAAGTCTCTTTAAAACCCAGACTGAGACTCTGTCTCAAAAAACAAAAAAACAAAAACCCAAACCCCAGATTAGTTAATATTGTTTTTAAAGTAATAATCAGGGATCTACTTCTTTCTAAAAGAAACCATTTCATACCTTCCACCCTCTAAAGCAAAATGTTCTGTGGTCAGATGTATTTATACATATCTTCTGCCTCCAGGAAGCTAATTGCTTTATTAGCATATAATAACTATTGTTAACTAGTTATTGTTATTGTATTAAAGTGACTTGATGGCTTAATAGCATTTGTCTTAATTTTATCTACTGATAAGGAACGTTCAACCTTAAAACATAACCCTAAGAGTTGGTGTTTTATTAGAATGTGTTCCACATCAGTGCGACATGCCATGTTCACTGTGGGCACCAGTTATCTGTAAACTCCTGGTGAAAGGGAGATTGACGGCTAAGGGTCCACAATCTTGCAGTGGGTAGTTTTAGGTAGGATTATTACCTGGCTAGCACAACTGGGTGGATTCAATGACTTTATTCTCCTTTGGGAGGCCCTGACCCTGATGGAGGGACGTGTAGCTTGCAGCCCTTTCTAGCGGTGCCATTTACCATACTTTGAGTTCCTTCCAGGTGGGCCCAGATGTGCCCTGAGGCTCCTGTGTTCCCCTCTTCCCTCTAAGGCTGGGGAGGGAGAATGGGGGGGGAGGGGGGAGGGGAGTGAACAGGTGGTAGTCTGAGCTAGTCTAAATAGGATGCGCCTGGGGACAGAGAGTTTGGAAAACTGGGAACAAGAAAGCTGAGATGCAGCTTCTGGAAACTCCCCTTAGCTCCCACTGAAGAACTGGCTGAGAATAACTGCTGTGGCATCTGGATGATGAGTAAATCCTTATGTGCATGACACTGCAGACAAGAGCTTTCAGGTGGGGCATCTCACTGGATCCTCCTAACAGCCTGGGTGGGTGAAGCAGGAATTGACATTATTTTCATTTTGCAAATCAGGAAACCGAAGGAAGGACACTGGGCGCTGGGCTCTTGCCTCAGGAGGAGTTCTCTAGCCTGTGCTGGAGGGGCTGAACGGGCCTGAGGGGCTGCCCTAGACCACACCAGTCTGTTAGCTGCCTCCACAGTGAGGTTTGCAGTCAGGGCACTGTCTTAGGGACACTTCAGTGGTAACGATGCTCATAGTAACAGCGGTTTTGCTAATGGGGGAGGAAAACCAAGGAGGTGATCCAGTAATTTTAGTTACCTCCCACCTTTCTCTCCAAAGCCTGATCTAAACATGCATGTATCTTATGGCATTTACAAAGATAACCTACCTTCTTTCCTTAGGTATACTTTTTGTCTTTTTATGTTGTATCATGTATTTATAAGAAGTATTTAAGGTTGGTATTCTTTTTGTTATCTCTTCTGTATCTGGAGCAAATGTGACAGTTTGTGTCCTTAGAAGTACTTCTTCCTAGTGTCCCATATAAATTATATGGCTGTCTTTCTGGACCTTATATTAATCTTGGAACCTGTGATAGAAATGCTGACAAAAAGAGGTTGCTCATATCTTTTGCTTTTTATTGTGTAGTAGGATTTGGGGGTAGAGTAGGAAAGAGCAGTAAAATGCAGCGTTGTCATAAAAGTTCATAGGAGAATTCAGATGATCTCCAGGGAGATTCATCTGATTTTTTAGTGATTAGTGAGTTAGAAAGTTGTGACTGATTGAGTCAGCGCTGACCAAAGCTGTTAGCTCCACGGGTCTGGCCAGATTCCGGTTCATCTCCACTGACCCCACAAGAAGTCGCCTGCTTTTTCTTTTTTTGGAGACATAGCCTCAAGCTGTCACCCTGGATAGAGTGCCGTGGCATCACAGCTCACAGCAACACAGCTCACAGCAACCTTCAATTCCTGGGCTCAAGTGAGTCTCTTGCCTCCGCCTCCCAAGTAGCTGGGACCACAGGCGTCTGCCACAACGCCCGGCCATTTTTTTGGTTGCAGCTGTCATTGTTTTTTGGCGGGCCCCAGGCTGGATTCGAACCCGCCAGCTCAGGTATACGTGGCTGGCGCCTTAGCCCGTTGAGCTACAGGCGCCGAGCCACGTCTCCTGCTTTAAGAACCAGGCCAGTGCTGTAGGAGCTGAGATAAGGAAGGTCCTGTCTGTGGTTTAAAATAGGTGCTGAGGCATCTGGTTAATTATTTTGAGCACAACAGGTGTGCAATTCATTTAACTAGGAAAAACAGCAAACAATCCCCAAATCCTTTGAAGATGACACTAGTTGCCTGATCATTTTCTCAAAATCTTAGTTCCATAAAATTGAGTTTAAGAAATCCTATTTCTCTTAAAACACATTAAAACATGTAAAAGATTGGAGTGGGAACCTAAGGAAAAAAATAGTCAAGGAAAAAACAGCTGAAGAGGAAATTACATTAATAAAAGGCAATTGGCATAAAGCTACAGTCACAGGTGCCACCTGGAGGCAAGTGGGAGTGATCTGGGGGTGGGGGAGGTGGCATTCTGGTCTGGGTTGGATGGGTTAGGGAGAGGCACCCACTCTGGAGAGAATGGTGTGGGCCGTGAGTCGATAGATGGGATTACTCAGAATAGGACTAGTTTGTGTTCTTTCACTAACGAGTTTCATTAACTTCCAAAATATAGAATAAGATATATTTTTAATTTTGTGACCATTTTTTTTCAATTTACCTGCCTTTTAATAGTTAATGAGCTGGAGCAGAGCATCACCTGTGGGGACGCCCTCTCCCCCTGTGTGGATTTGCCATCCCACCCACCCTCCCTTTCCCACGAGAGACTCCCTGGCTCCCTGAAAAACTGCCTTGCACACATATCCTTGGTTTCAGGTTAAAACCTGAAAACAAATTAAAGAATTAAGTGAACAAAAAGATAAGATGTTTTTGGCTCAATTTAAGAAAAAAAATTGCTTAAAAAAGTATATAAGTGCTTTTCTGAAAACTCTTAAGATTATGTACTGTTAATTTGCATAGTTGGTCACTATAAATTTCATTTTCTCTTTTATATTTTTCTGTACTTTACAAATGTTATACAAAAAATATTATTCTTATGAGCAGAATAAAAATCAAAAATTTTTATATAAGATTCCCAGGGAGAATCCTTCTCCTTGTAAAAATGTCATTGCCTCCTTCGTAATGCTTTCAGCCGCAATGGGGGTTGGGTTTAGTTCATAAGCTCCGTGTGAGATGGGGGGCTCCTGAGGCCCCAGACCTGCCAAAGGTGCTGGCCTAGGGCTGTGGGTGGCAAGTGCCAGACAGGGGTACACAGCAGGGGAACTAGGACTCCTGGACTGCGTCCCAGATGAGGCCTGAGCTTGTAGAGGTTTTTTTTTTTTTTTAAGACAGAGTCTCACTTTGTTGAGAGTGCTGTGGCATCACAGCTCACAGCAGCCTCTAACTCTTGGGCTTAAGCAATTCTCTTGCCTTAGCCTCCTGAATAGCTGGGACTACAGGTGCCTACCACAACACCTGGCTATTTTTAGAGACAGAGTCTCAGTCTGGCTCAGGCTGGTCTCAAATTCGTGAGCTCAGGCAGCCCACCCACCTCGGCCTCCCAGACAACTCGGGGCAGTGCTGCTCTCATGCTAGGACATGGGGGCCTTGCAGCAGCTGGGGGAGGGAGGGAAGCCCCTGGAGGTGGATAGGAGCTGGTCTAGTCCTCCCAGGGTCAGAGGTAATAGGAGATTCTCAGGAGAAACATGTCTTCTTGGAGTCGGGAGGAAGGCGGGTGCTGTGCCAAGGAACATGCCAAGTCTGCTAGGGCCTGGCCTGGAAACAGCTCAGCCCATGGGTGCAGTGTCCTCCTGGGAGGTACACCCTTGCTGCATCAGCGGGACGAAAGTGGTTCTCACACTAACAAGGTGGCTCTGGATCTGCACGTTGATTTATAGTTTTGTGAGATGCATTTCTGAGCATCAAGCTTGTCCCTTCCTGGGGTGCTGTGACCTTGAATTGCCTCAGCTTTGCATTGTGGAAGTGCTGGCTTCTAGGCTGTGAAGACTGCATATGATGGACTGCTTCCCATTAACACGTGCACACACTCGTACACACATGCACGCACACAATGTCAAGTTTTGAAATTTTAAAGTAGGAAGGTGTCAATATGTTTGGTTTTTTTTTTAACCCCTATTTTGTTCATAGTCACACAGGGATCAAGTTGATTTAGCTTCCAGAGAACAGAACAGAACCACCCAGGGACTCTGTGTTGAGAGTCGGGGTCACTCCACTCATGGTGCACCAGCCATGTGAGTGTCTAGCCCAGCCCATCAGTGATCAGTGTGGAAAACGAGCCCAAAGCCTCTGCAACCTCTGCCTTGCCTGGATGTTATAATGATCAGGCAGAGGAGTCACTGAGGGCGAGTGATCACTTGCACTCCCCGGGAAGACACTGGACCAGGCAACATAAATATTCCTTTCTGGGTTGCTTCCTTGGTTCTGTGACAATTAGAATTAGGGCTAGCTGCAAATACCAGGCCATCCAAATGCACAGATTTTACTCTGTTACGACCAGGTCGGGTGACAGCTCAGGCTGCCTTTTTGCTCTGCCCTTATTACTGTGTGGCTCCCTTTCGCAAGGTTCCCTTGTGTCCCAAAATGGCTGCGGGTGCTCTGCCTTTACATTCATGTCCCATGCCACAGGAAGGATGATGGGGACAGGCATCTGCAAGTACTTTCTGTAGGTCCTAGCCAACATCCCCCACTTAGCGGTTACTGTCCAGAATTCAGTCTTGCAGCCTGGCACATTCCCACAGGTAGTCACATGGGGCTGTGTGAGTGCAGGGCAGGTAGGGCTGTCTGGTCTCTGCATTGCTGTACCCTATTCACACACTGGGTGCTGAGCCAGGTCCTAGGAGTGGAGCTGGCTTAGTGCACGGCAGGCACATGGTGCTCATGGCACAGGGCTGAGGTCAGAGTCCCAAGAAGTGTGAGCCTGCTCGGCCCACAGGCAGAGGGCGGAGGGCCCTCTGTAAGGACCAGGTACTCCTCATGCTGATGGCTGGAGGCCGGGAGCATTTAGCAGGTGCTCAGGCGATGGCTGGGGTGGTGTTACCAAGGGGATTGCAGGGTTGACGCCCCTTAATAGGGCTTGCACACACAAATATGCAAACTGCGCTGGTGTCAAAGGTAAGCTACCCACACCATACTGCCTGCAGCACAGTGGGGGCATGAGTGCTGCTGTGGGAACAAGACAGATGCCCTGCCTGCCCTGACAAGGACAGATATCCAGCAGATGGTGAGTGACAGGACCAGGCCCAGCCTAGGCGGAAGAGGGACTTGCTGGCAGTGAGGCTGGCGCTGAGAGACTAGGAGAGCTCAGGTGGCCAGACATGGACAGTGGGGAAACACTGAGGGTGGGAGTGAGTGGAAGGACAGATAACTGTCACCTTCAAAACACCAACCTAACTGTCCCGAGGAACAGCAAGGCCTTGTGCAGAGAACACAGGACAGGCGGGGTTCAGGCACAGTGACATCAAGGTGTGACCTCTTGGCCCTCCTCTTCCTTAGGCTGGTAGAGTAGACAGTAAACCAGGGAAACTTGCTGCTGGTGCAGGTTGGAGGGGAGTGAGGCTTCACTTCCCAAGCCTTGGGCTCATTTTCCACATTGCCCACTAATGGGCTGGGCTGGACACTCACATGGCTGGTAACAGCATGAGTAGAGTGACATATCCCAATGCTGCTTATCCTGGTCAACCACAGACACATTCTGGACTCTTGGTTGGAACTGGGGGTCAGTTTAAGGTGGATGGCCTGGAGTGGGTGGAGACACGTTGTTCAGGACAAGTGTCCTCCCTGTCCCAGGACTTAGCCTTCTGTGTTATGACTAGGTGGCCCTAGGAGCTACTGGCTCCTACATATCCAGAACATAGGCACAAGCAGTGGGGAGGGACTCCTTGAAGGAAAACCTGAGCCTGGGGGTGCAAGGCCAGGGTGGGCTAAGCAGGTACAGACCTGCTGATTAGGAGATGGAGATGAAGTGACAGCACTCTGGTAGCTGCCCCCGAGTGAGTGAAGGGTGGCAGGAGGTGTCCCGTAGGTTCTCACAGTAAGAAATGGGGCAAGGAGGCAATCCAGTAAAGGGCTGGTCTGGGAGGTTTTCCTGGGTGCGATGTCCCAGAACTGTGCAGATGACCTCTCTGAGGATGAGAGTCTCATTAAGAGCTTCTCGTTTGTCTTCCTCCCAGAAGTGTTTGCGGGAAGAAAGAAGACTTCCCTCTGGTTTGTGGGGTCTCTGCTGGTAGTGTCCATCTTCATCCTGATCGTCGGTCTGTCTGCCACCACCAGGACAGAGAATGTGACAGTGGGTGGCTACTACCCAGGCATCATTGTGAGTTCCGGGGGATGGGTGGGATCATGGCTGGGGGTGGCATCCCTGTGGGCTTGTGAAAATGGGGCTGTAGGCGTTTGTGGTTATGTCCTGATCTCCAGAAACTGTGAATTGGTTGTTATACAGTGAAGGGGAGCTCAGATGCCGATCTATTCACCTTAAAACCAGGCATAGCACGTGTCCCCCACAGTCAGGAGGCTGATGGAGGCAGGTGGAGAGCCAAGGAATGTGGAGGCCACTGGAGACTGGAGCAGGCCAGGCACCCCACCTCCTACCCCCCCGGGGGACACAGCACTGATGACCCTGAGATGTTAACTCTGCAAGGCCACACCACCTAAACTAACCCACAGACAGTGGACAAGTAGCTTTACTAGTCTCCTCCAAGAAGCCACAGATGCTGTGTGGTGCTGTGACCATCTGGGGACAAGGAGACGGTGACACTAAGCCCTCCTCCTCATAGCAGCATTCGAACAGTAACACTGTGTGGTAAATTTGATAGCATCTAACCAGAACTGGTAAGAATTAGTAACTCAATTTAAAATTATCAAGAGTCTTTGAACTATGAATTTACATCCACTATTGTTAGCAATAAAATTTGCCCCAAGTACCTGCATTTTGCACAGTGAGCCTCTGTGGAAATGACCTCCGATCAGTTACAATCCCTGTCAAAGGCACCAGAACCTGAGTCACTGTTTTGCAAAGTGCTAAATCAAGATTGTTTTTAAAAGTGAAGCTTATTTAATGTCATTACTTGCACTGAAAGTATTTTAGCAAGATTAGTTATAATACTGAGAACAATTTTAACAAAGATGAAAGGTTTTTGGCATTCAGAATTTAGAAATATTTTATAAATGTTATTTAATTCATCTTTATGCTTTATTTTGTGCTTTATAAATCTGTGTTATCTACTTATGTATAATTTATGTTTACTATTTAAACAAATAGTATCTGTGCAGAAGAAGTGTCTTTGGTAAAATAGCATGACTCCAGTGTCTGGTCAGACCTGCTCTGTGCATCTGGGAAGGGGAGCTGTCGTCTTGAGGGCCGGAGGTTGTGAAGACATGTCATCCCAAATTGTTTGGAAACTATCAAGATTTAAGATTTTTCACCTTAAAATTTCATTTGAACATGAATGGTTAGTAAAGGTCAGTTGAGCAAAGGCCAGTAAAGAAACTGTTCATATGACATGGTAATTAGGGTTAGCCCAGATGGCTCTGCCAATGTACAAAAGTAACTTGAAAAAAAAAAGTGTTTTGAAGTCATGTCCATGGAGATTCTGGGACAAAGGAAAGAGTTAATCTCAGGAAGAAGTGACCTAGAACACAAAAACACAACATTTTGTAAAAGATATTTTTCAAATCCCCCCCAAAACAAAACTTAGTAAAACATAGATATAATTTAATACATTTCTGTTGGAGTCGAATTTTGGTACCTTTGAACTGCTGGGTTAAACTGTGGTATTTTGAAGCAGTACATGAAGAAACGCTCATCAAATCATTGGCAAAAACTAGTTAGGTGTGCATATCACCAAAGATGTTAAGCGCAGCGTGCTGTCTGTTCAAATCATAGGATTTGTCCTGTGAAACTTGGGTTCAGTCAAAAGGCTGCACTCAGGGATCCAGAAGGCTACATGTGGCCCTGAAGCCACAGGTCCCCACCCCACCGATGGCCCCTCACATATAACCCTAACATGCAGCATCCCTGTGACAGGGGGCCACAGAAGCCCTAGTGGCCAGTGCTGCCCCAGGGCCCAGCCCCAGGTGTCCATTCCCGAGTCTCCCTCCCATCTCCCATCCTGGGCTAAGAGCTGGGCACCCCAGTTGGGCAGGTTGTGTGGGTTAGTGGGTGCCCCTGGTGACCCGTGGCTCTTCTCTGGGTCCCAGGAAGACACACCACTAGAGGAGGAGCTCAGACAGAGAAGCTTCTGCTCTACCCCCCAGGCATCGGCTGGCACACTAACTATCGTTTCTCCCTCGTTTTTCCTTTGTCTCAGTTGGGCTTTGGAGCTTTCTTAGGAATTATTGGCATCAACCTGGTGGAAAACCGACGGCAAATGGTAAGAAAATACATGGTTTCTTCCAGAAGTTGGGGTGGGGGGAGTGTTAATCTCTAAGTAGAAGTCACTGCAGCTACAGCTGGTCCCTGTAAATCTTCCCCTCTCACCACAGGCACCTGCCACCCCGAGAACCAGCGCTAGGCTCCCTGGCAGGGTGCAGTGGTGCGTCCACACTGAGTCCTGCCTCAATGGGGGACAAGGCCTGCACGGGAGGTGTAGGGAGCCTGGAGAGCAGGTGGCTGTGAGGGTGGCCAAACGGGTGCCTCCTCCTTCTGAAGCATAGCCTGGGATCTTGTCTTCCCCCCAAGTCAACTTAATGTTTGGGCCCAGATGGAAGAAAGAGGAAAGAAAATGGGAAACCAGGAAGGAGCCGGGGCTGAGGTGACAAAGCCCAGAGGAGCACCTGGACTCTGTCTGAGGGACTGTCCATGGGCGGAGGACAGGCCATGCTTGGCTTCAGTCAGGAGTCTATTCTGTTGATGCATGTTTGGAGGATTTGGGGGGACGATGGCTGTAAAAATAAATGACAGAAGAAAACCAAAAAAAGAAAATAGTGACTAACTTTCAGATAAATTGGATTCAATTTTGACCAAAGTACAATACTTAAATATTAATTTTTTAATTCAACTTGTCAATATGTTGTTTAGGATACTGCATCCTCATCTATAAGTGAAACATGTTTGTAATTTCCCTTTATAACAATATATTTTCTCCAATTTCAATATCAGGTATATCCAGATCAAGTAGAATGATATTAAAATATTTCTTCTTTTTTTTATTATTTATTAGATTTCTGGAATTTCTTGTTTTGTAAAGTCATTGTGGTCTATGAGTTTATGATAGTTTGAACTTTGTTATTTAATTTAATTCATTGCTTAATTACTATTTTTCTATGAATGATTATACTGTGGTTAATGTGTTAGCATAGCAGTATTCCCAGATAGTTTTTTGTTTGTTGGGAGGTTGGGCTTTGGGGGGGGGCTGAGTTAATACTTTGCAGAAATATCTTATTTTATAACAGTGAAATTGCTTTCTCTGTTGTCTTGTGATTTTTTTTGAGGTGAAGTTTAAGTTTTTGTGTGAGTAGTACTGTTATACCTATCTTGACTGTCTTGCTTGTACTGTACCACATCATACCTTTGTTTAATTCTTAATAAACTGTTCACTCATTAAAAAAGGGTAAGTCTGTCAGCTGGCCACAGTAGCCAGGCTGAGCTTTAGGAGCAGGGTTGAGGTGCTGGCCTTAGCTGGGCTGGTGTCTCCACTCTGCCCCATGCTGGCTGTGCTCTCACAGGTTATTATGCTCTCAAGCAGCCGTGCCTCAAGCAGACACAGTCCCAAGTCTGATGACTCAGCTATAGGGCTTACTGCTGCACAGACCCTGGCCCCACCAAGTGAGGGCAGACTGGTTGGGGCAGAGAGACTAGGATTCTGGCAGGTGGGAACAAAGCACTTGCCCTGAGCGTTGGTTGCAGGGAGAACCCAGAGGCAATCGTGGGCTTCCGAGAGCAGGGCCATAGCTGAACAGGGTGGGCGCAGGCCTGATGCACTCCAGAGCCTGGGAGATGGTGCTAGGGACAGGGCTGCACCTGGGAGACTGTGCTGGGGACAGGGCTGCACCTGGGAGACCATGTTGGGGACAGGGCCACACCTGGGAGACTGTGCTGGGGTTGGGGCAGTGCCTGGGAGACCTCAGGTGCTGGGAATGGGGCAGTGCCTGGAAGACTGTGCTGGGGTCGGGGATGTGCCCACTTTGGAGCTGGAGCTCCCTCACAGGCTATCTGGGTCTGTGGCCTGCCTGGCTGGCAGGAGCGTTCCTGCTACAGATTGTAGGACTCCTGCTCAGCTTTTCCTGTGATTTCTCCATGGAGTTGGGTGTGAAGCTCAGTGTCCAGCAATGAGGTGCCAGGTGTAGGGGCTGTGTGGCTCTCAGCTGGTCCTTCAAGGCCTGTTTTGTTCCCTCCCTCCCTTCTCCACATACCATAGAACTCATTTAAAATGAATGATTCAGTGGTTTTTAGAGTATTCCCAGATTATGCCACTGTCACCAGGGCAGATGTTAGAACATTTTGTCACATCAACAAGGAACTTGTGCCCTCTCACCATGCTTCTGACCCCATCCGACCTGAGTGGCTGCCAGTCTGCTTCCTGTCCAGGACTGTGCTTTGGATGTTCATGTTAGTGGGACCTTGTGTGACTTGTGGCCCGTGTCTGGCTCTGCTCACCCGAACAGTGGCTGGTCTTAGACTCCCTTCCTTTGTGGGTGATTGACATCCACTGTATGGAGACCACTCGTTCTGTGCACCCACTCGCCACGTGACAGCATCACAGCTGCACCCACCTCCAGTTGAAGGTGTTGAGCATATTTCCATGTGCTTATTGGACATTCATGTCCTGTTCAGGTCCTTTGACCATTTGTAAATTGAGTTGTCGGAATTCTTAGACATTCTAGATATGTATCACTTATAAGATATATGGTCTGAAAATACTTTCTCTAATTCTGTGCATTATAGTGTCACTTTCTTGGTGGTAGCTGGTTTTTTTTTTTTTTTTAAGATAAAGGCGCATTCACCCTGGGGTAGAGTGCTGTAGCATCACAGTTAACAGCAACCTCAAACTCTTGGGCTCAAGTGATTCTCTTGCCTCAGCCTCCCCAGTAGCTGGGACTACAGGCGCCTGTCACAACGCCTGGCTATTTCTTTTTTTTTTTTTTTAGAGACATAGTCTCACACTTGCTCAGGCTGGTTTCAAACTCCTGAGCTCAAGCAATCCACCTGGCTCAGCCTCCCAGAGTGCTGGGATTATAGGCATGAGCCACCATGCCTGGCCTTGATGGTATCTTTTGAGGAAGAAAAGTTTTAACTCTTGATGAACTGCAAATAATCTAATTTTTTTGTTGTTTCTCATGCTTTTGGTGTTATATCTAAGCTTCCTTCGCCAAACCCACGGCACAAAGACTCACTTCTGTTTTCTGCTAAGTATTGTGTAGTTCAGGTCTGCGGCCCACCAATAGTTCACTTATGTACATGTACATGTGTGAGGCAGGCTCACACTCACTCTTCAGACATCCAGTTGTCCAAGCACTGTATATTGAAAGGCTGACCTTCCCCCACAGAGTGGCTTGGCCCCTTATTGCAGATCAGCTGGCTGTAGATCGTGGCCATAGTTCAATTCCACTAATCTGTGCATCTGTCCTATGACAGCACCACATTGTCCCCATCACCACAGCAGAAGTGCGAGTCCCCAGCTTTGTTTTTGGGTGGAATCATCCTGGCTATCTGGGTCTCTGGAGAGTCCACATGAAGTTTGAAACCATCTCGCCAGTTCCCACAAGGACTGCCACTGGGCCTGATGGGCCTCACTGCCTGTGCAGCTCGGTGTGGGGCGTCACGGTTAGGACATGACTGTTAAGTATCCCAACCTATGAGAGTGAAAGGTTTTTCCATTTATTTAGGCCTTTAATTTTTTCAAAATGTTTTACTGTTTTTAGAGTATAAATTTTACATTTCTTTTATTGAGTTTATTTCAACGTATTTTATTCTTTTTGAGGCTACTAAGTAGAATTGTTTTAATTTTTGGATTGTTCTTTCCAAGTCCTGACAAATACAATGCTATTGTATTCTCTAACCCTGTTGAGCTAATTCCTTAGTTCTAATGGGTGTTTTCAGCTGATTCCTTGGGGTTTCATACATAAGAGCATGTCATCCTCATGCAGAGATGCTGTGGCTTTTCCTTTTCAATCTAGGTGTTGGGGATACATTGTTGTGGCTTTGGAGCTGGGGGGTAAAGACCCAGGGGCAGTAGCTACTGCTTGAGTGCATGGTGTCCCCTCTCTATGGGCTTCCTGCTCCCAGTGTTGGGAGAGCCCCAGATGCCCTAGCCCAGAGCTGCAGGCAGGTGGGCTGCAAAGCCCGCAGCTGCTTTCTGCCTTTCAGGGGGAGTGTTTCCTGGGCTGACATGGTGTATTTTGGTCTAACTCTGATCTGCGTCTGCAGTGGCTAGAGGTGGGCCATGTGCTCTTGGGAAGTTCCTGAGCCATTTGAGCTCCCGGCTCTTCACTTGCAGGTGTGTCTGAGAACTCATGACAGCTCTTGGGAAAGTGGTGGCTGTTATTGGTTTACTATTTTAAGCACATAGATTTGTCACAATGTTCAAGTTGTTTCAAAGGAGGGTAAACAGAGAATGGTGTATTTCAAGTGTAGTAGACAGTTTGCAGTGTGTCCCAAGTAGACAGAAGAGCATAACGCGTGTCTCTATACATCACCCAGCACTGTCACTGTTAGCCTGTGCCAGCCCTGCCTCCCGTCCCCCATACACCTCCCCTCCTTGTTATTGTGAAGTGAATCCCAAATGTGGTATCATTTTCTTTGTAAAGATTTTGCTCTGTTCCCTTTGAGGGATGGAATCTAATCATTAGATGTGTCCTACTACTATCTCTGCCCGTTATTATGTTAGTCTCTAGTGACATCCAAAAAATGCCTCAAATTGCATCAGCTTTTGATATTTTCTGTTGATGGATGAGTTATTGCTGCCTCCTCATACAGAGGCTTCATGGATGGCTTCATACTCTAGTGCAGTGATTCTCAACCTGTGGGTTGCGACCCATAGGAACTATATATAAGGACCACGGCATTAGGAAAATTGAGAACCACTGCTCTAGTACCATCCCAGAGGCCAGGGAGCAGCAGGATGACACTCAAAACAGGGTGTCAGCTGCCCATTCTCCTGTCTCCCCACATGTGCCCCCCACAGTCACACACATGCACACACTTGCACATATGCATATAATGCACACTCCCACATGCATACATATGTGCATGGACACACAGACACACATGCACACAGACACACCCATGTGCACATGAACACATGCGCACAGACGAATCCACGTGTACACACACACACACATGCACACAGCCACACCCACTTGCATGCAGACACCCAGGTATACACAGACACCCACATGCACACAGATATATTTTCATATGCACAGACACACTCATGTGAGCACAGACATACCTGTGTGCTCACACACATGCACAGACATACCCACATGCTCATAGACACACCATGTGCTCACACACACACACCCATGTTGCACAGACACATCCACATACACACAGACACACTCACATGCACAGAGGCACACTCACGTGCTCACAGACACACATGCACACAGACACGCCCGCATGTACATAGGCACACCCACGTGCTCACACACACATGCACACAGACATACCTACATGCATACAGACACACATGCACATGGACAGTTACACACAGACACATACATAGACACACACACATATGCACACAGACCATCCATGTGTACAGACACCACATGCTCACAGATGTACCCACATATACACAGACCCACCCACATGCACACACACACACCTACATGTGCAGACACACATTTACACACAGACACGTGCACAGAGATAGGTACACATAGACACACATGTACATAGATACACCCACATGCACACACACAGACACACATGCACACAGACATACCCATATGCAGACACACATGCACATAGACACACCCCACATGCACACAGACACACATGTACACAGACAGGCACACACATGCACATACACAGACACATGTACACACAGGAACATCCTCCTGGAACATTGATCAAAACTCCACTGATATGGAGGAACCACTGGGGCCGTGAGGAGGAACTTGCAGCCTAGCCGATACTCCACAGAGACAATGGGTCAGGAACAGCCTGGGATGGCTGTTTTTCCATTCTCTGAGGGCTGGGGCTTCTGGTTGGCCTTTCTCCCACCTCCTCAGCTCAGTTCCTCAGCTTCCACTCATCACTGGGAGCCCAGAAAGCCTGGGAAGGCTTGCAAGGAGCCTTACTGACACCTCCCCATGCCTCCTGGACTCCCAGTGATGGGCAAGGAGGCTGGCCCAGCCTGCAGCTTGTCACCTTGGTGCTGGCCCCCTCCCTGGGCCAGCCGCACGGGTGGAAGATGTTCTGGAGGGCAGAGAACCCTCCAGACATGCGCAGTCAGAATTGCACAACTTCACTACAGCTGGTGAGGAGCCGAAGTGCCACAGTGTGGGTGGGAGCGTCAGGACACAGGGCAAGCTCACAGGGCCAGCACATTCAGGCTGTGGCTACCTCTTCCTTGAAGTTCTGTACAGCTATGACATCTAGACCTTCATGTCCTGGCCACAGGGCCTCTTTGGTGTGGCTCACAGGGCACCTGCAGCCTCCCAGGACAGTCCCACTGGAGTGCAAAGCAGCAGAATCTCCCCCCACCATGCTGCCCGTGCCAGGTGACCATAGCCCCTGTGAAGTCCTTCCTTGGAAGTGTGAGGCAGGTGAGTGGCAGAGGCCAATGTCACTCCCACGTCACTCCAATATGCTGCCTCCTACTGCACCTGCAGAGGACACAGCTGAGGCCTGAGGAAGACCCTTGCCCCACCTCCCACTGTGCTCAAATGCTGCCACCCAGACATTCCAGGTTTGGGGTGATTCTGGAAGAAAGTGGGTGGCAAGGGTGATCAAGAGTCACCAGGCATGGTCCCTTTTCTGGCTGACCAGGCTTTTGTGATAGGAACAAGGTCTAGTTATGGGAGAAGAAATTGGTGCCTATTTCTGGCCCCTGAGTCTCTAGGCCTATGAGAAGTTCTGTCTGCTGCTGAGGTGGCAAGCCACTGTGCTGCAAGCAGCTTGCCCATTTCTCCTCAAGGAGCCGCCTATCCCACAGCCCACCTGCTCCTGCTGTTCTCCGGGAGGCCCTACATGGGGCCGGGTCAGGGATGGGTATGGGACTCGAGCGCATCTCAGTAGCTCTCACCTGGGGCTGCAAGGCGTGGGTGTCCTGCCTGATGTGGCCCCTCAGCTGCAGGCTTGCAGGGGGGTTGATTCTTCCTCTCTCTTCTCCCCACATAGTAAGCATCTCCCAGACCCCTTACCTGTGCCCACTGGTCCTGCAGCAAACACCTACTGACACCTCTCTACCTCTCTCTGTCTCTTCCTCTGTCTCTCTGTCTCCCACTATCTCTCTGTTTCTCTCTGTCTCTTTGCCTCTGTCTCTCTCTCTGCCTTGATCTCTCTGTTCCTCCTACTGTTTCCATCTCTGTTTCTGACTCTATCTCTTCTTCATCTCTGCTCTGTCTCTCTGTCTCTTTCTCTATGTCTGTTTCCCTCCCTCCCTCTGTCACTACCTCTGTCTTTCTCTCTGTCCTGTCTTTCTTTCCTCTTTCTGTTTCGCCTTGAGGTCTCTGCCACACTGGTTCGCCTTGAGGTCTCTGCCACATGGGGGCACTAGCCAGGGGCCACGGACTCTGAGTTCTTGCACACCTAGACTTGAATCAACCCAGCCTGTCCCCAGCTGTGTGACCTGGGTGGGGCCGTGGATATTGAGGGCCTATGGGCCCCACATATTGGGCCTACCCTCTGGCACATGTGCCTATCCGTGGGGCCAAGTGGAATTGCAGTGACCTGGGGGCTTTCTCTGGCACGTGTTGACTCGGGTGGGCACTGCAGTTTATCTATGCCTAGAACAGTTGTGATGCAGGTTCTAGGTGTTTGCTCATGACCTGCACTGATGGCGCACAGTGGGGATCCTCTTGGGACCCACCATGTGTTCACCCGCCTAGGCTGCTTTCCTAAGGAGCAGATGATGCCTTCTGCCCGGGTTTGCAGACATGGCTCTTCCCAGTGTGGCTGCCATGCTCTGCTGAGCTCCCCCTTTGTTGAAATCTCTCTTACTTACCTCCGGCAACCACGACCGTGACTTCAGGAGCTTTAGAGTTGTGGGTAGCAGTAATGGCCCCAGGTAGTGGAGTAAGCAGGCCACACAGGGTGTACGGCAGGGGTGGCCTCTGGACTCTCATGGACCCTAGTGATGGCAGGGAAGCATGGCCAGGCTGGAGGCTGCTCTGAACACATGGGTGTGTCTCTGCGAAGAAAGACTTGGGATAAGGGGTTCTCGAGGGGTGAGTCTGGCCTATTTCCATCCCGCAGAATTTTTCCACGTAAAACCCTAACTGAATTGGTGGTTTGGGGCGGGGGCTGGAGGTGTGAAGGACAGAGGGGGTTTGTAGCTTTGGTCTAAAAATCCAAAGGGCAAAAGAGCTAACCATGTGTAGGTGTGTCCAGGGACACAACATACCGCAGCTAACAATGTAGTAGGGACCAGCCGCCTGGAGACAATGCTTGTGCTGTCTGCCTGGGTTTTCACTGAGCTTGGACATGCTGCTGGTAGACAGAGAAGCATCTACCCTGCAAACTCTGGGACAGGAGCAAAGCCCTACCTGACCAAAAGTTGTTCTCAAATGGGCAAAATGCTACCCAGCTAAGAGGAGAGTTGAGGTTCCTCTGACCCCCAGTATGGCCTCTGACCGGGAGACCTGGGTCTGATCATTCCCTCTGCTGCTGTCCTTAGCAAATACACAGATGAAGAGAGGCGACAAAACAGTAAATGAAAAACAAACATATCTGAGTGTGAGGGCTGGAAAACTGGAAAATGCAACTGAACAAACTATTTCATTTCTAGTTCAGCAGAAGTTCAAAAATTCAGTTTTTCCAGGAGGAGCTTTCCCAGATTTTGGAAAACTTTAGGTCCTAGGTTGAGGCCGGAGCTTAGAATAGAAACTTGACAGCGTTTTGGCCCCCAGGCCAGACTTGCCTCCCAGGACACTCATCTCTCAGCTGCACAGGGGCCAAGGTGGTGCCAGGTAAAGCACTTGGGGGCAGTGGTGTGGATGGTACTCACGGGGCCCAGTTCACCTTGGAGAAGCTTTCCGAGCATTGCCTTTCCGAGCTTTGTAGATTTTAGTAAGGGAAGACGGATGTGCTGTGAATTGGCTGATATCTCAGTGGAGACACAGGCAGCATCACGCGTTAATGTTTCCAAGGTAAAACATGTGAATAGTCACCCCACGTGGGTCAGTGCAGGTTATATATGGAATTCCATTAGAGCCCAGGCAGTATGTGGTGTGGATGGAGTGGGGGTACTGTGTGGATGGAGTAGGGAGCTGTGAGATGTGGATGGAGGTGGGGGGGAAAGGGGAGGTATACGGTGTGGATGGAATGGGAGGGTGTACATTATGGATTGAACTGGGGCCTATATGGTGTAGATGGTGGGGGGCGTGTACATTGTGGACTGAACCAGGACCTGTATGGTATGGATGGGGGGGTGTACATTGTGGACTGAGCTGGGGCCTGTATGGTATGGATGGGGGAGGGAGTACATTGTAGACTGAGATGGGGCCTGTATGGTGGATTATGTGAGATCTTCTGAGAGCCACTTGAGTGTGATAGTTTAAAGACTAACTCAGCAAATGTGGGTCATGGAGGAGCCCGGAGAGACTGGTGAGCAGTGAGCCATACTGCCACCACTCAGAAGTGCAGGCTAGTCTGCATGGCTGTGTCCTGGAGGGCAAGCACAGTGCTCCTGTCTGGCTGTGGTCATCATATCCAGGGCTCAGTCTGCAGGACTGTGTCCTGGAGGGCAGGCACAGTGCTCCTGTCCGGCTATGGTCATCATGTCCAGGGCTCGAGTTGGATCAGGTCCTCTGGCCTGAAAGTGCCCCCTGGTTAGCATAGTCAGACAGCAGTGGCCTTGGCAGGGCTGTAGGATGAGAATTCAGACTGCTCTTGAGGAGGGGGAAGGCATGAGGGAGGGGAGGAGAGCTTCCTGGAAGAGGCTTCTAGAGTATTCTGTGGTCGAGCAATGGGAGGGTACATAGCAAAAGCACTGGGATCTGAACTGTCCTGCCAGTGCAGCTGCCTGGTGGGACACAGGGTGGGCCCAGCACAGGGTAGTCAGGGCAGGGGGGGTCTTTCTGGGGTCCTTCTGTTCTCGGGGCTGACCCTGAAGGCGTGGACTGCAATAAGCACCAGGCTGGTGCAGTGGTGTGGGTGAGGTGGGGCAGGCCTGCAGCGTGCTGCTCTCACCTGGAGTGGAGGTGGTCTGGGATTACAGGGGACTCTGAGAAGTAAAGGAGGAATGAGGTGCTTGAGGGTCTCCCTGGGGCTATGATCCTTGACCCAGGTCTTCAGCCTGGAGGTAGGACTGGGGGATGACCATCCAGGGCAGGAGGGTATGGGCATCTTGGGAGAGCTAGGGGTGGGAAAGGAGTGTGGCCTGATTGAGGAGGTCAAGGTGGGCAGGAGCCAGGCTAGTTGTTGAGTATGGCTCAGAGCAAATTGGGGAGGAGGTCCGGGCTGGGGCAGAGGGGCCAGGGCCCTGTCAGGGGGCTGCGGTATGGGGAGGGTCCCTGAGAGCAGAAGTGCGAATCGTCAGGGGTCCAAGGAGACATAGGGGTTGGAGAATGGTGGCTACAGAAATGCTGAGACATGAGACACAGTCTGGGGCTTTTAGGGAGGTGCAGGGCAGGGTCTGAAGAGGGTGATATGGAGTAGGGAGGGGCCTGCAGGGGTGGCATGAAGGCCCCACTTAGCCAGAAGGGAAAAAACTGAAAGAGAAGGGGCTGAGGGAGTCCTGGGTTTACCAGACACAGATCCAGAGGGGCCAAGAGGAGGCCGGGTGACAAAGGAGAGGAGGCACATGGGGAGGGAACCTGTGGAGAAGAAGGGACATCTGGGGAGGGAACTCAAGGAATGAGATACACGGGCAGGAGGGCCTGGGGTGGGTATTGTGGGACCAGGTAACTCAGGGCTGGCGCCCTGCTTATGGCTGGTGGCCCATGTCTTCCCTCATCCTACGTGCGACTACCTAGCGCTGAACTTGCCATGTGTGTGGCCAATTGTCATGGGGTATGTCCTAGACTTGTCAACCCTGTGTGGCCACCCTAGCTGTCTGTCTCCGCTCCACTCCTTCCTCATCCTCAGCTGCAGCCTTGTGCTGCTGCTTGTCCCCTACACCCACCCAGGTACGAGCTCAGCCCAGGGCAAGTCTGCCGGAAACCCTCCTGCTCCCACTGCTGATCTGCCCCCTCTGTCCCTCCTGCCTTGGCCCTGCCCCGACACCAGCCTCTGGACACGCCAGACCTTTTTTGTTCCTCAGACTAGTGCCTCTGCTGCTATTGTCTGGGTGGGTGCTCTGCCTTGTTGAGTTTCTACTGGAATGCCTGGACATGTGTGGTCCTGTGCCCACTCTCTGACCTTGGCACTCACTCTCTCTTCTCTGCTTATCACCATGCCCTTGCATTTGGGTTTGTGTTTGGTATCTACCTTCCCCTTTGGAATGTAAACTCAGCAGCAGAGGCTTGAAGGTGACCTTGCTCCCAAGTCACAGCATGGTGTCCTTATCCCAGGAAGACCCCCACCGAATGCAGTGAAATGCATCCACACCCTTTGACCTGGTACCTCTGCCACTTGGGGAAGATTTCTCTTTGCATCTGCGATGGGTGGGCGGTTGTCAGGGTTGTGGGGAGTAACTCGGCTGCACCGACCAGGGAGCTGGCAGCTTCCTACTCTGTGTTCCTCTCTCTTTACACTGTTAAGCTCACTAGGTCCCTCCCAAAACATCTGAACAAGTCAGCAATGCCTGGAAGGAAAAGCAGGACAGTAACAGGAGCCGCATGGGGCTCTCGGAGGCCACTCTCCTGACCTGTCTGCCTGAGCGTTGGAGGAGGTGGTTCCCAGCGTCTTTTCCAGCACTGCCTGCTGGACTCTGAGGTCGAAGCCCCAGGAGGCTCTCAAGCCACACATGTTTGTGACTATCCCTGTGCTTGGCCGGCGTGGGAAGATGGGCAGCAGGGCAGAGCTGGCCAGAGCTGGTGAGGGCATCTGGAATGGTGGGAGTGTGTGTTACTAAATCAGTACTACAGTATCCAGAAAAGAGTAGTCAAGCTTTGAGATTTTAAAGGACACTATGAAAATTTTGTGCTTTCTGTGACTTTGTGGGTGGAAATAAAATTTGAGTGTCTCATCTGTCCAGGGCCGTCTACTGCCCACACTGGGTTAGAGCCTCTCCTGCTCTGTAAGGCCTGTTGAGGGCTGCTGAGTTGTTGCCAGCTGAGTGTTCAAGGTCTGTGGGTCCTGGTGAAGTCTGCTTTGCTCCAGTGCAGGGGGACAGAGCAGAGCCTCTGTGTTGCCTGCAGCCCACTCTGGACTCACTAACCCTGGGAAGGTTAACCAGAAGCTGTACTAGAGTCTTCCCTGCATGGCAGTTGAGACAAGCTAGTGCCTGGGGTGTGTGCTTGGGCAGATGGAGACTCCTGGAGACTCCCAGGTAGTTCCTGCCGGGCCCTGGAGGAGAGAGGAACCCTAGGGAACATGAGCAGTGACTCGGGGCACACTGGGGAGTGGAGGGCAGCCCCAGGGACAGGCAGGGTGCCAAGACTGTGAGCCTGAGAAGCCCTCTGAGAAGAAGGTACCTGGAGCATGGGCCATACCTTCTTCCCCTCTCCCCAGCATTAGCCAAGACCCTGCGTTGACTGGGTGCACTGAGACAGCTGGGCGAGGCTGAGCTAGTAGGCTGCCGTTCCTGAGATCATGCATTACAGTGAGGTCTGGGATGGGGTGCGGGCTGTTCTCGGACTCCTGGAATGACAGCTATGTCCTTTCTGGCCCTGTACCACTGGTGGTATCAGGCATGATGGTCCAAACAAATACTTTCTCTCACTAACCCTGGGAAGGTCAGCCAGAAACTGCAGGTGTGCCTCCCCTGCCCAACACAGTAGAGACGAGGCGCCTTAGTCAGGAGCTTAGAGGGCCTGCCCTGAGTAAAAAAGGATTTCATCTTTAGGCCTCTGGGGCTGGAAATTACACCCAACAGAAATTGGTGGGTGCTCTTTGGGACACAGTGTCCCTTCATGGCCAGGGCCATGCCCCTCCCCTAGGAGCAGTTGGTAGGAGTGGCTCTGTTCTCTCCCTGCTGGTGCTGGGGGGATGGTGCCGCCTTCTGGCCTAAGATCTGGCCACAAGGAATAGGAACTGCAGGGCCGGCACCTGACAGGCACCCAGGGCCAGGCCTTCTCATTATCCCTGCTTCCTATGGGGAAATCTGAGGAGTTGCCTCCGAGTCCTCTCTGTATGCCCATTTTCCTGTGTTTTTCATCACAGGAACACACTGGAAAGCCCAGCTGGGGATAATTTCTGCCAGCTATTTTTTCATAGCTCTTTGTCCAAGGAGAGAACTTCAGAGTGACAGTGCAGGATGTGTCTTTCCTTTAACCACATTTCCTCAGTGCTGGTGATCTTCTAATGCTAACATGTAGGGCAACCCAGCCTCTGGTCCCCCCACTTAGGGAACCTCCATTTCTCCACCCAGAGCTGGCCCACAGCAACCATTTGTGCCCCCCAGAGCTCTGGGCTTGCCCGTGGGGACAGCCACGAGTGTGTGCATGCACTGTGTGTGTGAATGGGCACAGACACAACAGCTGCACGCACAGCCTGCACTCAGGGATCCTCCTCAGAGGAGCAGGAGGGCTGGGGACCCACAGGGCCCTCTGTGAAGAGGGCATCCTGCGAGGTGAGGACACACCACACAGAGTAGAAGTAGGCCGGGGCTAGTTGAAGTGTGACACCCAGGATTTCTGCTAAAGGAAATCCTGATATCAAGTTGGAGCTTTGAATTGGTTTGTGTTTGAAAAAAATGCATTTGTTAAATCTAGGGAACCTAAAGCCTTTCTTTTGTTGCAGTTGGTAGCTGCAATTGTGTTTATCAGCTTCGGTGTGGTGGCAGCGTTCTGCTGTGCCGTAGTCGATGGCGTGTTCGCAGCACGACACATCGTGAGTACCATCTTCTAACTGTGGAGTCATGGAGTTAAAAAATAAAATTTTGTCTTATAGAATTAACATCTAAACTGCTGGTTCCCACTTGTGGGAGCCGATTGGTTTTCCTTAAATGTGTCTTCTGCAGAAGGGGCAGTGATTCTCAAAGTCCACAAACACACCCTGCTAACCACATGCCATACCACAGACACATTATACACACATACACCACACACACATATACCTCACACACCACAAACACCACACACCATGCAGCACACAACACACACACACCACACCACATATCACAAACACTCACACCACATACCATCCCACACACACACCACATACACCACATACCATACATCACACACCACACACATCACACACACCACGTACCATACCACACACACCATATACACCATACACACACATATCACACATAACACACACCACGAACACACTGATAACGGAATTTTGCTCTTCAGTAGGTTCTTGGTCTCAGTAATTAGAAGAATGAATCCGCGGACCACAGATCAGTGGTAAGACAGGATTTATTTACAGAAAAGAATACAGAAGTGCCAAAGCTCCTGGCAGAAGAGAGAAAACCCAAGTTGGGAGAGAAAAGCTTTCTCTGTCTGTCTGTCTGTCTGTCGGCTCTTTGTCTAGGGGTATATATATTCTCATGGGGCCCTCAGTAGTTACATTTAGCGGAGCTTGGTAGTTACATTTAGGGTGTGGGGGACATCATGTCTGGGACATGTCTGGGTCGTGTCTGAGTTGCAAATGAATGGCTACAATCCCTTTCATTCCCAGGCCTAGGAAACAGGGACCCCCCGCCCACCTTCCAGCCCCCTGGTTCCACTGCTTCCTGCCACCGCACCAACATTGCCAAGGTGGACGCAGCAGGTCCGCGCCTCCCAGCTCCACAAGCTGGCTGGGATGCCACGTGTCCTGTATCAACTCTACCTCTCCGAGCAGAAACTCAAACTGCTGCTAGGGAAAAGGGATGAAAGTCTTGATCTAACTGCTTCCTGCTGAGTCGGGCAATGATAGAAGGGGGCAGTTAGAGCTTCTCAGGAGGGAGAGTGATCCAGGGGTTCAGGATAGAATCAAGTCTTGGTCTGGAACCATCTTTACTGTGTGTGGCTTGATGACATTTCTGGAAGACACAAATCTGATTAGCACATTAAAAGACAAGGCTAGAACAGAGAGGGGGGCGTTAATTACAGTGTCAAGTTAGAAGAACAAAGTCAGTGGTGTTTAAAAGAAAACTATATTAACATTTCTCTTGCTGTCTCCTAAGCAGAAACTTTAAATTTTCTTTAAAGTGGCTCACAAGTGTAGGTGGATTGTGGTTGATTCTCTTCATGGTCTGCTTCTATAGAAGGCGGTAGGTTCCAGGATTTTACTCATGAATGATATATCTAGGAATCTATTCCCATAACTTTAACAGCTGTAAAAGAAGACAAGGTAACAGAAAAGGGACCTTCCCAAGTTGGGGTTAGGGAAGGTGAATTAGAGGGGAGAATTTTGATCATGACTAGATCTCCAGGAGAGAAAAATTCCTTTAGTGTTGAATGTGAAAATGTAGTTGGGAGGTTTTTAAGAATTTGTTGAAATTTAGCTAAAGAAGTAATATGTTTTACTAATTCTATAGTATCTTGATCTAATAATAAATTGTTAGTTAAAAAGGGTCTTCCATATAATAATTTGAATGGGCTGCAGCCGAGTTCCTGAGGTAAATTTCTTATTCTAAGGAGAACAGGGAAAGCAATTTAGTTCAAGGGAGATGAGTTTCTTGAGTTAGCTTTCATAACTGTCCTTTGATTTTGTCATTCATTTTTTCTACTTTCCCAGAGGATTGGGGCCTCAAAGAGCAGTGCAGGTGATATCTTATGCCCAGAGCTTTAGATATTCCCTGCATTACTGTTTCCTTGAAGGCTGGCCCATTATCACTTTGCAAACTTCGAGGGAGTCCAAACCTGGGCATAATCTCATGTACTGAAGTCTTTACATTTTCCTGGACCTTTTCTGTTCTACAAGGGAATGCTTCAATCCAATTAGTAAAAGTATCCACAAATACCAGTAAATATTGTATACCATGTACTTTAGGAAGGTGAGTGAAATCTATTTGCTAATCTTCACCTGGATATTTACCTTGCCTCTATATACCTGGGGGGAGCTAGATGGTGATTTAAAGGATTGTTTCTCTGACATATATCACAAGTCCTTATTATCTGTATTATGGTTTCCATTCTAGAGTGACCAAGCCCTCTGTTTAGTTAAAGAATAGAGTGGTCTAGCTATTTCACTATATCCAGGAATCCAGAAGCCTCAAAGTTATCTAGAAGTTTGAGGTTTAGGGTGAGCCAATATTTGTTCTATTCTTTCTTTGCCCAAGGCTCTCTTCCCCTGTGAAAGGTGGAGACCCAAATAGTGAACTTCTGGGACACATAATTGGGCTTTAGCCTTGGAAATTTTATATCCACAATCAGCTAGAAAGTTTAATAGGGTTTGTATAGCTTTGTGGCATTCCTCTGTATCTGGTGCTCCCAAAAGAATGTCATCTACATACTGAATAAGAGTCGCTGTAGGATATGAAAACCACTCAAGTCTTTGGCTAAGGCTTGTCCACACAAGTGAGGGCTGTCCCTAAATCCCTGGGGTAACACAATCTATGTGAGCTGGGTGTTGGAGTCAGAAGGGTCTTCAAAAGCAAAAAGGTATTGGGAATTCTCATGAAGTGGAATGCAAAACAAGGCATCTTTTAAGTTTAGGACTATGAAAAAGGCAGCCTTTTCAGGGATACAAGACAATAAAGTATATGGATTGGGAACTACAGAATGGAGAGGAATGACCACTTCATTTATAATGCGGAGGTCTTGGACTAGTCTCCAAGTTCCATTTGGCTTTGGCACTCCTAGAATAGGAGTGTTACATGGACTATTGTAAGGTACTAATAATGTCTGTCACTTTAGATTCTGTATTATGGGTATTAGTCCATTCTTAGCATCTGCTTTTAGAGGATATTGTGGCAGGATTCTTTAATTTAATTTGGACTGGTTGAGCATATCTTGCTCTCCCACCTGTCCCTCAGTAGCCCACACTTCTGGGTTAATTTCTGTCTCTAAGAAGGGAAGGTATAATATAGGTTCCTGTCCCATATTCATATAAATGGTCGTTCCTACTTTGGTTAGTATGTCCTTCCCCAAAAGGGGAGCAGGACTTTCAGGCATGATTAGGAAGGCATGAGAGAACAGCAAGTCATCCCAATTGCAGCTTAAAGGATGAGAGAAAAATTTGGTACCCAGCTTTCCAGACACCCACTGTATAGTTACAGATTTGGGGGATAAAAGACCAGGGTTAGAGAGAAGTACAGAAAAGGTTGCTCCAGTGTCCAGAAGAAATTCTGTCTCCTGGCCCTCCACTATGAGGCAAACCTGGGGCTCTTGAGGGGTGATGACACAAGCTGGAGCCATGAAAATCTGCCCCGGGCACTCTCAGTCCAGTCTGGGTGCAGATGGGAATCACTGTCCCAGGAGGCTTTCACCTCTGAGGACAGACCACCCTCTAGTGGTCACCCGTGCATTCTGGACAGAGGCCAGGTGGCTTGCCTGGCCAGTGGTGCTGCTGGGGGCAGTCTTTTCTGAAGTGGCCAGCCTGACCACATTGGAAGCACTTGTTCTTAGTGCCTCTGGTTTCCCTCTGCCCCTGAAAGGTGCTTGTTTGTCAAGTGCCATTACTAGTGTTGTCATTCTTTTCATATCCCTTTTCTCTCTTTCTTCCTCTTTCTCCTGATCTCGGTTATAAAAGACCACAGTGGCTGTTTTAAGAAGATTCTCCAGGTTATGATCTGGGCCTAGAGCCAATTTCTGGAGTTTTCTTTGTATGTCTGGGGCCACCTGAGTGATAAATTTATCTTTTAAAATAATTTGGCCCTCTACGGAATTGGGCGTTAACTGAGTATGTTTTCTCATCGCCTCCCTGAGCTGCTCAAGAAAGGCTGAGGGACTCTCATTTTGCTCCTGGTTAATAGTAGATAACTTAGAATAATTCACAGGCTTCTTCTTGGATCAACATAAACCTTCCAGGATACATGTTAGAAAATGTCTACGCCACCAGTCACCTTGTTTCTCAGGGTCCCATTTGGGATCCTCAAAGGGAACTAACTGTCTTCCCGTGGAGTATCTGTCCCTTTCCTCAGAGGACATACTGCCATCAGTATTGGACATGAACCACTTCTAGCTTCATCTAAGACTTCATTTTTTTTCATTAAAACTTAAAGTTTGATCTAGTAGTAACATTACATCTCTCCAAGAGAGGTCAAAGCTTTGTCCTAACCCTTGGAGAACATCTATGTACTTATCGGGGTCATCAGAAAATTTTCCTAAGTCAACCTTAATTTGCTTCAAATCTGTAAGAGAAAATGGATGTATACTACGCACTTCCCCTTTCTCCACCCACAGTCTCAACCAAGGGACACAAAGAAAGACATGGTTGCCTTCTAGGGGTCTCAGTAGGACCAGAAAAAACTCTTGACACAACCTTACTCTTGGGGTTTTCTGAGGAAGGTGCAGGAGAAGTAGATTTTGAGTTTGAACTAGGTGGTGTCGGTGTATCTCTCGGGAAGCTCTGACCACTTGGGGAAGTTACTAGTGCCAGGAGAGCTGAATCTATCTGACAGGTCTTTTCCTGAAGAAAAAGAAAGCTTGCACGCAGGGCACTTCAGACCACTTTTCTTCTTCTTTACAAAAAGTATCTAACTGAAAAAAGATGTCATAATTAAGAGTACCCTCTGGGGGCCATTGTTCACCAGTGGAGAGTTGATACTGAGGCCAGGCCTGGGTGCAGAAGAAAATCATACATTCTTTTTTCAGCGTCTGGGGATCAAACATGTCCCAGTGCTTCACAATACAGCCCAGCAGGGTGTTCTCTTGGCAAGAGAATATGTTACCCATCTATGGGTAAGAACAAATGTCCAGCATCTTAATCAATCCCACCCCGTATTCCTGAGTTGTCAAAGCGTCCCCCGACCAACCCAAGAAGCCTTCCGACCAAACAAAAGGAAGCGTCCCTCCAATGCTTGGGGAAGAAGCCCTGAGGAGAGTGGCCTCCTCAGCCCCTGTGCTTATCTGGAATTAGCCACTCTTACCAGTGTAGCGCTTAGTACCCGCTGGCTCTCCTGTGCTGGCTCTCTTGTGCCGGCAGCACAGCCCAAGAAATCAGGTATCAGGGAGCCTGATCCCACCTGATGCATATTCTGCTCCTTTCTGCCCCTTCCCCCCTAGGTCCACGAGTATGTGGGATGAGCCCCGTTCTGGAGAAAATGGCTGTGCGGTGCTTGCACATTTAACTCAATATAATCTTTTCAAGCTTCTTTTAAATTCCCAGTAACAACGGAAAATAGCAGGTCTTAAATGCTGTGTTTTCCAACCTCCTTTTCATTCCCAAAACTTTAGCTAGGCAACGATAATTACTTAGTGACAAATCAGAGTAGAGACACACTTTGAAACTTTTGGATCACAGTTAATTAAAATTAGCAGAAGTCTTAAAGAAACCTGGAAGTCAGTATTTTAAACATTCCCATTTACACTAGTAAACCAGAAGAAATAAAATATCCAGGGTCATTTTCATTGTCTTTCTTCATTTTTAAGAGACTGAACTGTAGCTGAGGGTTTAGGGCCATTCTTGCCTTGGGAAGTTGCCCAGGGCTTCCCTTCACAGGCCTCTGGCTGCCCAGAGAAGCCGTGTAGGGGAGTCTTTCTGCCCTTTGTTTGGAGCTGACTTATAGTTAACATGGTTTAGCCTTTTTTCTCAGACACATGAAAATGCCAATTGAATTTAATTTTGCAATAAAAGGCAATAAAAAGGACCTTACAATATACCTATAACATTTGAGGCACACTTAAAATGTCTGAAAAATACCAGAATGAGCTCATACAAACTTAACTAGATAAAGCAATCCTTTACCAACATTCAGACAAAGATGTAAACTCCAAGAAGAGAGAAAAGCAGAAGGGGTCAGGAAATTAATAGGTAAAGTTTAGGACCATGGAAGAAAAAGAGACGATAGTAAAAGCTGGGAGAGCACGATTTTCAAAAGGCCCTCCCATATCCTGGGGTCTGAACCATTGCTGGAGACCCCAGGGCCTCTGAGTGCTACCTCTTTGCTCAGCTCTCAACCAGAGAAAAGGAGTAAATACAGAACAGTTTCAAAAGTCTTCTAACATTCCCTTTGACTCCTTTCTGGAGCCAAGGGGAATTAGAAAGTTCATTCGTCAACAGCCTCTCCCTTGTGACCTGGAGGTCAGCAGCTACACTATGCACATTTCTGGGCTGATGGGCATTAAAATTATTAGTCTCCATTATTATCACTATAGAGAAAATTAGTATAGAGGTAAGTGGTCCCAGTGCTTACTACAGATCTTCAATCCCAGATGAGCCCCCAACTATGATACTGGAATTTTCACTCTTCAGTAGGTTCTTGGTCTCAATAATTAGAAGAATGAATCCACGGACCACAGATCAATGGTAAGACAGGATTTATTTATAGAAACGAATACAGAAATGCCAGAGCTCTTGGCAGAAGAGAGAAAACCCAAGTTGGGAGAGGCAAGCTCTCTCTGTCTGTCTGTCTGTCAGCTCTTTGTCTAGGGGTATATATAGTCACATATGGCTTTGAGTAGTAGTGGGGCTTGGTAGTTACATTTAGGGTGTGGGGGACATCATGTCTGGGTCGTGTCAGAGTCGCAAATGAATGGCTACAATCCCTTTCATTCCCAGGCCTAGGAAACAGGGACCCCCTGCCCACCTTCCAGCCCACTGGTTCCACTGTTTCCTGCCACCACACCAAAATCGCCAAGGTGGACGCAGCAGGTCTGCGCCCCCCAGCTCCACGAGCTGGCTGGGATGCCACGTGTCCTGTATCAACACCACACCACACATACCATGCACACATACAACACATATCACACGCCCCCCACACACTGCACACATACACACCACACTACACACAGGCCAAAATCTCTATGTGGAGCACGCTTCCCTCCCCATCTCTGCTGCTTCTCTGTAACTAACTCTTTTGTCTCTGAGGCAGAGACATGTGGAGCTGGGTGTGCAGGGCCATCTGGGAACCCTGGCTGTGGAGGGGAAATCTGCTATCCAGCTGCCAGTCTCTGGCATGTGGGGCGCCACCTCTGGGCCTAAGGACACAATGGCCCCTCCTCAGAGAGACAGGAGGCAGATGAGCAGGGGGTGGGACTCAGAGTATGGGCCTGCCAGTCTGATTCTAGGCAAGATGTGCTTCCTGGGTGTGTTGTGAGAGTCGCTGTTTCTGCTTTTCATAGCACGTTGTTGTTAAAGCCCACTACTGATCCTAAGTGTTCTGGACACAAGGCCATGCCCTGCTGGGTGGGAAGCATTGTCTGCAGCTTGGCTGGAGGTTCCTGGGGATGCCGCCCCTGTTTCCCATAGTTGCCCTGTCTCTAGGGCCTGGAGCTTTCCAGGAAGGCTGGATTAGGGGTAAAGAGAGGCTCTAGGTGCTGGTCACTTGCCTGAACCAGTGAAATCCAGGCGGGACCAGGGGCCGGGCCCTCTTGCCCCAGTGGCTGAGCCTGATTTGTGAGTTAGAAGAGAGGGAATATGTCCTCCTGTCCCTGTGCTGGGGCTGGAGCTGAGGCCATGACATAAAATCAAACAAGAGCAAAGCAGTGGTTCCTATGATATGAGGGGCAGCAAGCTCTGCAGGGACGCAAGTGCCTCACAGTGGGACTGATTGGGAGCGTGGCAGGCGGGGTCTGCCCAGAGTGCAGCGCTGTGCTGTGCTGTCGGTGGTGAGGATGTGCCTCCCCTGTGGGACTTGAGACCTGCTGCGGGGTGAGGGGAGGTGGGCAGTTCCTTATGTTCCTGCAGCTTAACACATTCCACTTATCTGGGTGCCATATTGTGGGGTAGCTTGTCCTGAACCCTCATAGGCAAGGTGCGTTGCTCAGATGTGAATCTTATGAAACCAGCGCTTCAAAGGCACAGTAAATTCTCATTCAGTCTTAACCGTCTCAAAGTGCTGATCCATGAGGAAGGGGATTCCAGATAAGGGCCAAAAGGCAGGGGGCACTGTACACATAAGTGTGCATAGGCAGGCATGCATTTGTGTGTGTGTGCTTCTGTGTGTGCATGTGTGTGCCTCGTGTGTGTGTGTGCATGTGTGGTGCTCTCCCGGTGTCCTGATGTTATATCTCACAGGGGCCTGACAGTTTGCTCTTCCTGGACAAGCACGGGGACCAGCAGTGAGCCCCGAGAGTAGAAACATCAAGTCCTGTTTCTTCCTAGTCCAGCAGTACTTCTGTATTAGGAAGCATACCATGTGTCACTAGTGCAATGTGGCCTTGTGGGAACTGGCTGTGCCCCAGGGCTAGAGGGCAAGGTGGGCCCTTGGCCAGGGGGCATGAGGGTAACTTAGAGGCAACCTGTGAGTCTGGACCTTGTAGCAAGGCATCCGCTATCATCTTAAAAGAGCATTTGCACACCATAGGCATGAGGATAGCAACTCTTCCAAGGACAGAGAGTTTTGTCACTTGAGTTTGTCACCATCAAGCCGACATCTAAGTTGCCAGCTGATATGAAGGCCTTGATTGGGACAGCACCCCAAGAGGAGAGGAAAGACCAGAACCGGGGCTGGTGTGGATTCCTGGCTGAGGGCCCAAGTGGCCATGACCCACTGCCCAAATCAGTCACCTTGGGGGCTTAGGCTGCTGGTGTCCAAGAGCCAACTATGGTCCCTCAGGGGCAGCCAGGCCTCTGCATCAGGTCTGGGGGGAGTGTGTGTGGGGGTTCACCTCCTGAGCTCCAGTCTGGCCCCAGATGTCTAGTCCTGCTGCAGGAGGTGGAGGAGAGGGGGGTGTCTCTACATGTAGCTCTGCCTCCACAGGGCTGCATTCCTGAGGGGCACAGGCCTAGTGGCCATGCCCTTGGGGGACCCGAACAAGTGCCCCCCACCTCACTGGGGGCAGCATCGCCTCCTCTGCCAACCTCAGGATGTAAGAAGCTCCAGGGGCCCTGGCAGTAGTCACAGTTTGGGGATATCCGCAGTGGCATCTGGACATCCCTACTGCTGATCCGTCACAGCTACAACTCCTGATACCAACCACATGCCACTGGGGTGGGGCAGGATCTCAAGGCTCTAAGGGAAGCTATCCTCCTTGTCCCCAGCCAGGGGTTCAGCATTGTTTCTGATGACTGTGGCTGGGCTGGGCAGGGAACAGATTCCTGCTCATCCTTGGGGGCAAGGCAGTCTCTGACTGCACATGTCAGCCTTTAGCTAGGCCTTGATCTCACCACGAGCCCACCTGGCACAAGGCACGCTATGGTTTCTATCTGGCAGCCTTGGGGTATCTGAACACCCTTTCTCTTAGGCAGCCACTTGAGTAGAGGAGGAGTGAGGGGGTGTCATAGCAGATGCCCCATGAGGTCAGGGGCTCCCTCCTCAGGGCCTTGGTCACTTTTGTTAGTAAGTCCCAGGGGACTCAGGTCCAGAAACTGTGCTAGATGGTTTTTTTCTTGGAATGCCCTCACCCTCTGCTGGCCTGTCTTCATTCTGTGCTTTCTGGTATAAATGAGCCCTGGCCCTCGCCAGCCCTAGAAGGAGGCATGAAGTGGAGCTAGGAGCGTGAAAGGTTTATTGGGGGAGTACCTGCGGGAGACACAGGGCCAGAAGATGGGCAGGAGAAGCTGTCAGCTGGGAACTGGCCTGGTTGCCTGTCTGCTGGCCAATGCAAGGTTGTGCTAGGCAGAGGTGGTCAGGCCCCTGTGCCCGCCGCCTTGCTCGGTCCAGGGCCGAGGGCATGAGGGGAGCGTGGAGGCTCAGGGAGCTGTGTGTGGCTCCCCTTCCATGTCATAGGTCCTGCTTTCCCCCTCATCCCTGCCCAGCCCTCGTGCTGCGGTGTCTAGCCCATATACTGTTTCTCCCTGAGGGCAGCTGGCCTTGCTTGCCAGGCTGGTGTCAGGCTGTGGTGAGTTGTCAACTGAAAGACCTGACAATCAGGCTCCAGACATCCCTTGTCTCCACATCCCTACTGCCATCTGCTGTGCTGCTCCCATGTTGCCTGGGGGCCAGCATCTGTCTCCCCAGGCAGATGTATCTCACAGACAGAGGCTTGGCTCTGTCCATTGCCGTGTCCACCTAGAATTCATCTTGGCCCTCTATCCAGCTGTTGCCCAAGTGAATCAAGGAATAGCTGTTCATCTGTCGGAAGGTTGCTTATATTTTTTACATAGTTAAATCAGAAGTAGGAGTGCGTTGAGAACTGTGACAGTGTAGTAATAAAACTCAGTATGGGTGTTGAGAACCTAAATCACTTGCAGACTACATAATATCATGACATCTTACAGTTTTTTGGTGTGTCTAGCTGTTCTGTACTGTAGCAATTATAGGCACTTTGTAATTGTCAGCTTATTGGTCTGTCTCCTTCACTAATCTGTAAATCCCCTAAGGGCAAGAACTGTGTCTTATCTTTTTATCCTTATAATTTCACATTGGGTTGGCTTCATTGATAGCTGTATACTTACATGGTTGGAAGGATGGATGAAAGGATAGATGGTAGATGGATAGATGGATGGATGATAGAAGAATGGATGATGGATGGGTGGATGGATGATGGAAGGATGGATGAATGGATGATGGAAGGATGGATGATGGATGGATGGATGATGGAAAGATGGATGATGGATGGATGGATATTGGATGGATGGATGGATTATGGGTGGATGGATGATGGAGGGATGGATGATGGATGGGTGGAAATATGGATAGATGGATGGATGATAGATGGAAGAAAGGATGGATGATGGAAGGATGGATGGATGGATGATGGATGGAAGAAAGGATGGATGATAGAAGGATAGAAGGATGGATGGTTGGATAAATGATAGATGATAGATGGAAGGATGGATGGATGGGTGGATGGGTGATGGGTTTCTAGATGGATGAATGGAAGGGTGGATGGATACATAAATGATCGAATGACTGAATGGGTAGGTAGGTGGATGATTGGCTGGTTGGATGGATGCCTTAATTGGTTTGAAATCCTTCTTGCTATTTTCCTTGCAGGAAGAAATTGCTTTATTTTAGGAAACGAGGCAGGAGCCCAGGTAACTGTCATGGGGATTTATAGGGGTACTCCTCAGAAGGTCAAGCAGGCACCTCCTTTCTGATCCTCTGTAGTGACTAATGGAGAAAACATGTTAAGCCAGCCTGAGGGTGCCCCTCCTTTCTGCAAGCCTGTGTCCTGGATGCAGGAGCCCACCTGCCCTGAAAGGAGCTGTGCAGTCTCCTGCTTTATGTTCTCTGGCTGGGAGATTTACATTGGTCTTGGCCTTGCCCTTTAGGCTCTGAGCCTGGGGCAGACAGATCTGAAGTCACTCTTGGCTACCCCTGACTGGAGCTGACCATTCTGTTTCATCTATGTTGGTCCATTTCTCTAGGAACCAGGGCCTCTCACCACGGAGAGATGCCAGTTTTACTCTAGTGGGGTAGGATACTTCTCTGACATCTACCAGACAGAGGTAAGTGTGAGCACTGCTTGGTGCATTTGGTTTTTATTCAACTAACTCTACTGACCCTGCGAGGTTTTCTGTATCCCTAATCAAAGTCTGAATGTTTTGGTTCTAATAGTTCTTGTCATGTCCCACCCCTAGGGGTGGCGGCATTTATAGCTCACAGTTCATTTTGAGCTAGGCTTGCCATTTTAACGTACTATGTTCACTTTAGAATCACAGCTACAGACTAGCTTCTTTGACACAAAATAGTTTCAGAATTTATTTGTTGGCTGTGTGTCTATTTCCATTAGCATGCTTTGCTGACCTAATTATTGCAGTAGAAAGCTAGGATAATACATTTACACTGCTAGAGAAACTCTGGCTTTCCCTGGGCCAAGGACAGATGCAGCCCAACTTCATTCTTTCTCTAGGTGAGTGAAGTGTCAAGAGTAGCATCATGCATGATGGTATGTGCCACCTCTGGGACTGTTCTAGATAGCACTGGCTCTACTTCGCTGGCTCTGGCTCATGCCACCTGTATAAATTTATCTGTTTAAACATGGCATCTCATTCTGAGCATAACTGTCTAAGGGTGGGGGGACTAGAAGGCAAACTCCATGGTTAACACCCCTATCAGCTTGTTCTGGGATTCTGCACGAACCACTGGAGGTTGTCAAGTGCATTGGACGATTCAGAGAAAAGGGCCCTGAGTGTCCTTGTGGCTGGGCCTTCCTATGGCCTTTCTCCAGAAGGTGGCAGGGGTCTTCTCTAAGGCTACCCTGCACTCAGGCTTAGCTGGAGGGAGCTCTTGGGCACATCCTGTTCTAATGTGCGCTGGGCTCTCCAGGCCTCTGCGCAGTCCCTGCCTGTGGGTCCTTCCTTCCACATGCCTGGGGTCTTGTCCTGGTGGAGGCTGGCTTCTTTCTGCTTCAAAAAGCTCTGTCTCCTCCTGAGCCCTGTTTTTCGGACCTTATGAGACCAGTCTGCCTCCCTTGTTCTCTCTCTTTGGGGCTGAGCCTGAACCCTCCTGTAGGGAAGGGCCCTGCGTGCCAATTGCTATTCTCACAAGGTAGCCCTGGCCAAAGCCAGTGAGGGCACGGTGGGCCCTTGGGCTACCTGACCCTCTGATCCTAGGTCACCTGTCATTCTTTGAACGGCAAGTGCCAGCTGAAGGTGAGAAGCAACACTTGCTACTGCTGTGACCTGTACACTTGTGAGAGGTGAGGGGGCAGTGGTGGGGTAGGGCCGCAGAGTGTGTGTGTTCGGGGGGCATGACACAGAGGGTGTGTGGGAGAGTGGGGAGACCCACAGAGAGAGTGTGTGTGTAGGGGACTGCAGAGGGCATTTGGGGGGGGAAGGACAGGCAGAGGGTGTGGCCGGCAGAGGGGATGTGTGGGAAAGGCACAGAGGGCGTGTTCAGAAGGCAAGGGAGACCCACAGAGAGTGTGTGCGGGTGGGACGGCAGAGGGTCTGTGCAGGGGCAGAGCCAGCAGAGGGGCACGTGCAGGGGCGCCTGGGGGGCAGGGGGCCTTCCTCTCCTAACTGTGCTATTTGAGAGCCCACCTGAGCCCCCCAACCATGGCCAGTCCCTCTCTGTCTTCCCCTGACCAGGTTGAGGAAGGCCACATGACACTCACTGTGCTGCTGAAACACTTTGCAAATCCCTGAGGTAGCCCCCAGGAGGAGGTGGACTTCAGTGAGGGACAGCTTCCGGGAGCCGGTGGGCTTTAGGAGAGCCAGATCCTCCGAAAGTGTTGGGCTTCAGTGATGGACAGCCCTGCCCTGTGCCCCAGTCCCCCAGGCAGGCGGGGTCTGGGCAAGGCCTGAGCCTGGCTTGGCAGATGGACAGACTGTGCATGACCAGTGAGCAGTAAGGGGCTGGCACTCTCCATGTTGTAGGAATAGCCAAGACTGGGTCTAGAAACCAAGAAGAAGCTGTCTTTAAATTACAGTTTTATTAATAGCTTGGGCACCTACATACAAAACCAGTGAAAACCTAACACTTCTTGGGGAGCCTTTTCAGGAGCTCCATTCACCTTCTTCCCCAGGAGGAGGGCTCTCCTGGCCCCAAGCCAAATGGGTGGGACAGCATGTGCCGTGGGTCCTCAGGTGCCAAGCCGTAGACCTGAGGATGCCATTGACCCAGGCCTCGAGGGTGGAAAGGATCCTTCCAGTGAGTCCCCTGCCAGGCTGGCCCGGCCAAGAGGCTCAGGTCTGTGTAGGAGCCAACTGTTGTGCTCTGCCTACCCCTAAGATGCAGCCAGCATCACGTCCAGGGACCTCATGGTCCAGCTCCATTGACCAGGGAAGTAGCCATGGGCATGGCTGTGGCTCCTACCTGGTGTATGCTGAGACTTTCTGGGGCAACTGAGTGCCTTAGCCACAGGCATGCCTTGGAGCTGGGCCTCAGGGCCCTGGGGACCAAGCCTAAAGCCTGTCTTGTTCACAGCCTGTCCCAGAAGGGTTTCCCAGGCCCAGCATAACTTCCTCCCCTGCCCTATGTGGCTCCAGGTTGTGAGGTCAGCAGGCCAGTGTTTAACTTGTGAGGTGAGGTTAGCCGACAGCTGCTTTCATGGTCGGGGCCATTGACACTATTGTCCCCTCACTGTGCAGCACAGAGCCTTTGCCCGCCTACTATGAGTTTGTTGGTGTGCGTAGCTGTAAGGACGTGGTCCACCTCTACCGCCTGCTCTGGGCCTCAGCACTTCTGAATGTCCTGGGCCTGCTCCTGGGCATTGTCACAGCTGCTGTCCTGGGGGCCTTCAAGGACATGGTGAGTGGTGCCCTCAGTGTGGGTCAGAGTCCTGGGTCCGTGTGTCCTGGGGTGGGTGAAGCAGGTTCTCAGGGTGCTAAGGTGGCAGTTGAGCTTGCTGGCAGCTTACTATGGGGGCCCTGTGCCATGGATGTCTCAGGCACTGCCCCTGTGCTTGGCCACCTGGATCCTCCTTTTCCCACCCATCTGCTTGTTCCAAGCTAGATAGTCTCAGGGCTGTTCTCTTTGGAAGACCTACCCTTAAACCTAGAGAAGCGATGTAAGCAGGTGTGCATCCAGGGGTGGGGGCATCCCCTTGAGGAATGCAAATCAAGCCCACAGACCAGGACCCCCTCCCCCGGCCGTAGCTCATGATGTGGCAGCCAGAATGCTTCTCAGGGGTTTCTGCTGCCCCAGTTGTTCTGGAGACTTGGTCATAGGCTGTTTCAGTAACTCAGTCTGGGCCTCCCCAAGATCCATTCAGCGCCTTGTTCTCTCTCAAAGTGTTTGCGTTCCAGGTCTCCACATGGTCGCCCAAGGCTTACTACGTGTCCTGGGTGGTTCTGTGGCTTCTGTACACTTGGCCCCAGGCTGCATCCTCAATCTTAACCTCCTTTTTGCCCTCTGCCCTGCATGGGCTTTGCCAAAGGCAGGGAGTGGTGGGAGTGATCCCATCTGCCCCACACCCCTCCAACCCATATCCCTCAGCTGACACAGCCAGTACCTTTAGTCTGGGAAACTAGGAGCCACAGCCACGTTTCATGTCCTTCTGAGAATTGTAACTGTCCTAGCAGGACCTGAGGCATTGGCAATGCCCTGGTCTGACTTTTCCTCTGGGAGTCCCTGTGCTCTGGAGGCTGTGGGTTGGAGAGGAGCCCAGAGCCACCCTGCCTGACCAGCCCCGAGAACGGTTTTCTTGCTTTTTCCAAAAAGCAAGGATCCTGAGCCATTTGTCATCTCATGTGACCCGTCTCCTATGGGTCTCAGGGACAAACCACTCCCTTGCAGCTTTAGGGAGTCGGGTAGAAAGCCAAAGCCAGCATAGCTAGCCTAGATGACAACTGGTGTCCAGGATGCTGGGACCCTCTCCTCAGACCTGCACAAAGAGGGACTTGCACTCCTTACCTGGCTGGAATAGGGGTCCCCTGAGTGAGGCTTGTGGACAAGGGGGTAGGTATGAAGGCAGCTGCACCACCTCTGACCACCTATCTTCTGTCTTGCAGCAGGTGCCTCTGTCCCAGCTGGCTCTTGGACCATCCACCCCACCTCAGATCCTGTACAGCCCTGCCCAGCAGGTCCTGGCCTACACAGGTTTCTGCCGGCCGGCGGCCACCATCCCAACTTGCTCCTCCTACCCTTTGCCCCTGCAGGTAGGGCACAGAAGGAGTGGGTCATTAGGCTGTGGGCCTGCAGCCCCTGCTGCTTTAGGGAGTGGGGAGCTGGGGGGTGACAATCTGCCCTCAGGGGCATGGCCTCCTCATAGGGATGCCTGGCACCCGAAACGGCATCTGGTGGGTCTTTGCTGCTCATGGGCTAGGGGTCACCAGGGTGCTCCGCAGCCCCTGGCTCTCCTAATGCATGGATGCCCCCGCAGGCTTGGGGCCACTTCCTGTCAGGGTGAATGGGGACCCCAGAGGCCTGGTGGCAATATGCCCATGAGTACAGCAGTTATTTAGGTAGAGTCCTACGGGTTTGCCAAGATACAACATTTTACTTACAAAAATGGTGATGTTTTTATAATGGTGCTGACCTTGGGGTCTATTCAGGGAGGGGTTACCTGATCCTACAGGAACCTTGGCTTGGGCCCTGGGGCTGTGCCTGGGTTTAGCTGCTCTTGTGCCAGGAAGCCTCAGTCCAGGCCAGGCGGACAGACCCTGATGGTCCAGCCTCGCTCTGGACTCTAGATGCACTGTCACCTGACACTTCATTGCTCTGGCCAACCCCTCTGTGGGACACCCTGGACACAGGAGCTCCCCAACTGTGAGCCCAGGTGGTTCTAGGCCTGCCCATGTCTGCGAGGCAAAGCCTGATCCACACAGGCCCAGGTGTCCCTTTCCAGCCAGGGCAGCTGTTTCCCAGGGCTGGGTTGATGGCAGATCTGTTGGGCGCTCTGTGCCGGGCTGGCTCCAGTAAGTCCACGGCACTGAGATGTGCTTCTGCACTGGGGCGGCAGGACGAGCACGGTGGGATCATTTGCTTTGAAGTCACACATGTCTTCAGGGAGAATAATGAGGGCAGAGGCAAGGTCTTCCCTCTGAGTGAGTGTGTCCCCACTGTGCAACTGTCACAGAAGGACCTGGAGGTCCCCAGGCTTCAGTGGCCAGGTGTAAGCCAGGCCCTGGGTCCTGCTTTCCTGTCACAGAGGCTCACTACAAGGTAGGAGGGCCTGTCTGATCCTGCGGATTGACTGTTCACAGGCAGTGCCTGGGTCCCCTCAGTGTGGGCACTGTGGGCCAGTCCTGTTTCTCTAACTCTGGAAGGAGCTGTCCTTGGGTCAGGAAGTGACCCGTGTTGGCTACTCTGTGGACGGATATGTCTGTGTGATACTGCACATGACTGAGCTCCATAGCCTTTGTCTCCCCGCCCTGCTCCAGGGAGGGCCATGGGAGTGTGCCCCTAGGGACTCAGCCTTGTCCAGGAAGGCTCTGCTCTGCCCTCCTCCTCCTCTGTGGGAAGTTTGTGAAGCCCAGAACCCAAGACCCACATGCAGGACTGTCTGCATGGACGCTGGGCTTGGCAGGTGCTCCCATGCAGGTCTGGCCCCCACTGGATACAGTCTCCAGCTTGTGCAGCCTGTGTGTCTGTCTTCATCCTCCTCACTAGAAGTCCCAAGGGGACCAAGGTGGGAGAAGTGATCCTGTTAGCCCTCTCCTTCTGTCTGGCACCTGAGACTTTGAGCATCTCTGGTGCCCATGTCTGTCTAGAAGTTCTGACTGAGAGGAGGAAGGGCTTGGCCAGCTGGAGTCTGCATTCCAACCTCGACCTGATGCCCCCTCAGTGCTGGCTGCCCTGCAGAGAAAGAAGCAGACCCCTATGGTGGGCTGGTGCGAGGCCCCACTGCCTTCACAGCACTGGACTTGTGGGTTATGGGACAGACAGGCCCATGTGTCTCCATGGGAGTTTGCATCCTCCTCTTCTACCTATCGGGGCTTGGGACACTCCCCTCCTCCTCATGGGGGCAGGCTGGTGCCCCCTTGATGGCCCTACCAGCTGTTTTGCCAGCCCATTAGGTACTATGCGTGTATCAATAACCAGACCCCACAAAGGCTGATGGAACATTGACCAGGCTGAATGGGGCACATCAGTCTCCTTAGAACAGGAGTGAGGCTGTTTCCCTTGACTGAGGAAATACTTTGTTTTCTGTTGAAGTCATTTGTAGCAAAAAGTACTCTGATGGCAGGGACTGAGACAGCTATTGAGGGGGAGGTTGTTTTGAGCACTTAGTAAAAAGGAAAATCTTAATGGACTCATGTTCTCTGCATTGAGCCAGTTGCCCCAGCATGAAATGCAGGGAAGGACTGGGTGTCAGTGGGTTTTGTGAACAAGAACACAGCGAAGTTTAGCTTCTGTCCCGTCAATAAGAAATTTCTCATCCCTTTCCTGACAGGTCACCTATGGGCAGGGCTTATCCCTAATGAGGCCCTGCCTGTTGTGGTGGTCCACTCCCTGGTTCCTGGAGTTACTCCCTGGCATACGCCCTCATTCCTGGGAGTTTACTCCTCTGTTCTTGGGGGTCTAGTTTGTGGTTCCTGGAATTTTACTCCTTGGACCCCTGGGGGTTTATTCCATGGTTCCTGGGAGTTTATTTTGTGGTTCTTAGGGATTTACTCTGTGGTTCTTGAGGGTTTACTCCGTGGTTCCTGGGGGGTTATTTTGTGGTTTGGGGGGTTTACTCTGTGGTTCCTGGGGGTTTATTTTGTGGTTCCTAGGGGTTTGCTCTATGGTTCCTGCGAGTTTTATTTGTGGTTCATGGGGGTCTATACTGTGGTTCCTGAGGGTTTATTTTGTGGTTCCTGGGGGATTATTCTCTGGTTCCTGGGGTTTATTCTGTGGTTCCTGGGGGTTTATTCTGTGGTTCCTGGGGGTTTATTCTGTGGTTCCTGGGAGTTTTCTTTGTGGTTCCTGGGGGTTTATTCTGTGGTTCCTGGGAGTTTATTCTCTGGTTCCTGGGGGTTTATTCTCTGGTTTCTGGGGTTTATTCTGTGGTTCCTGGGGGTTTATTCTCTGGCTCTTGGGGGTTTATTCTCTGGTTCCTGGGGTTTATTCTGTGGTTCCTTATGGTTTTCTCTACGGTTCCTGGGAGTTTGATTTGTAGTTTTGGGGCATTTACTTTGTAGTTCCTAGAGGTTTAATTCATGGTTTTGGGGGTTTTCTCAGTGGTTCTTGGGGATTTAATTCATGGTTCCTAGAGTTTATTCTGTGGTTCCTGGGGTTTATTCCTTGGTCCCTGGGGCATTTACTCCCTCATTTCTGGGGGTTACTCCCTCATTCCTGGGAATTTACTCTCTCAATCCTGGGGTTTATTGCATGGTTCCTGAGGGCTTACTCCCTGGTTCCTGGGGGGTTTACTCCTTGGATTCTAGGGGTTTTCTCTGTGGTTCCAGGGGATTTACTCTGTGACTCACTTGGCTCCTTGCATACAGTGAAGAACACTGGACACTACAGGGGTCAAGCCAGGAGTTCCCAGCACAAGAATGTTCTCTAGAGGATGCCCTATCCCTCACTCCACATGTTTAGAAAGATGTAGAAGTTTGAGGGAAAGAAGTAAGTTGAGGCCAGGGCTCCAAGCCACTGACCCAGGGATGTTACCCACACCATCACCATCCCTGCTGAGCAAGTGGCGTTACTGCCTTAGCTACATCCTATGGATGCCTTCCTTAGGGCCCAGAGCTCCTGCTGGTGCCCAGCCCTTCTGCATGCAGAAGTTATCAGAGAGAGGCACAGATAGATCGGCCAACTGCTCAGGGGACCACACAGCACATCTGAGAGATCAGAGTTTAAAACCTTACCCTGAGTTATGTGATGGAAGGAGTTTTTATGTATTCTTTCTTTATTTAAACATTGATTTTTAAGAAGACATTTTTAACCCCCAAAACATAATAGGAATAATGAAAAAAATTAAAAATTTGTTGGCAGATGGAGATAGACTGGAAATTTTATTGATTTAAATATTGTGGCATTTTCCAACATTCTACTTATCTCAGAATCACTTGAGTGAGTCTATATAGAGAAGAAGAGCCAGTGGGGGATACATGCGCATACATGTGTGAGGAGAGAGGTGCTGACTGTGAGTGACCCTCTGCACTGTCGGGCTGCAGGTTGAAGCCTCAGGGCCAGCGGCCACAGTCCAAGGAGAGTCGATGCTGCAGGACTGAGATTCTTCCTCCTGGGGACCTCTCTTGCCGCTAAGACCTTCAGTGGGTAGATGAGGCTGCTTTTGGGGAAGGCTTCCTGCTTTAGTCAAAACTGACTGATGTAAATGCTGACCTTATCTGAAAGATGCCTTCATAGAAACATCTAGACCAGCACTTGACCATGTATCTGGTCATTGCATGGTGTGCTAAGTTGATGCAGAGTTAACCATCCCACTTTGCTGGAAATAGTGATGCTTTGGGGGTTTTCCTAAAATGTGATATTGGTGTTGGAGTTGGGCTATAGGCTAGCATCCTGAGGGTCCTGGAAGCCCTGATGTGCTGAGGGCACTCTCCCTAGGGTCTCCCCATGGGGTCTTGATGCTGAGTTTGTGCCAACAAGGCATCAGCCCAGTGGAACCACCACCTGCTCTCCCGGCCTCACCTAGGCCGGGAAGTTCCCTCTAGGAGGGTGCTGGGTCGGGCAGGGTTCTGCAGCATGAGTTGCAGCTGCTGACTGGACTCCTCTCTGTTTGTTGCAGCCCTGCAGCGGCTTCCCGGCCATGCCCCTGTGCCAGAATGGGCAGCCTCCCTCCCAATTGGGCTCCAGCCTCCAGCCTCTTCCCCAGGTCCCACCACCATGCTATGCATCAGCCTGTTTCCTCCCAGGGGAGAAACCACCCCCCTATATACCCTGACACAGAGCTGTACATTGAAAATTAACTGGGTTTTTTGGTTTGTTCATTTCTTAAAAAAAAAAAGCCTCTAGAAATCCTGTTTCCGTGGCCAACCTCCTAGAGAATCCGGAGAATGTTCTGAAGTCTGTCTTCCTTCCCTTCCCAGTATTCTTGTGGTGAGAAGAGGCCAGGACTGGTGGGAAACTGGCCCACTGGCCATATCTGGTGGCGGCTGGGCTTGCATCTCTGCTAGCACATGAGCTAACTCCAAGTAGTGCTAAAAGTCCCCTCATGGAGCCTCTTTGTTTGAAAGAGGTGGTTCTGGTTCAATTATCTCAGCATCCTCTGTGCTAGTGAGCTGCTGTCACCCTTGAATGAAGGGATGACCTGGCAGGCATAGCTGTGTGCGAGGCTCCTTGTCCTAGGCAGTGCACTCTGTCCTGGCCCTCAGTGCTGTTTGCCCCTACATTTGTTGGGGTGAAAGGAAAGCTTTGGCTCTAATTCCTGATGCTGTGTACCAGGTCTGTGAGCCACTGCTTTCCCCACCCCCCAGCTGCCCCATACCTCCTGGGGGAGGTTTCCTGCCCACCTGTCCCCTGGCTTCTGCTCCAAGCTGGTGGGAAATGAGACCTCTGCCTATGCAATGCAGGAAGCCCTTGGCTCGGAGCCTGTTTGACGAGGGCTGTGTGCACCAGCCTCTGCCAGGTGTACCCAAGACACATGTGAGCGCCGGGAGCCACCAGACCTGGACCAAGGCTGACGTCCTCAGCACAGGCAGGTCAGGATGAGCTGCCCCACGCTGCCATTCAGGGAGATTGATTATTTTGAGCTGAAGTTGCTTGAAAAACAGCGAGTACAGGGAGAGGCTCTCCCTGAACTCCTGAAAGACAGATTTCCTGTAGGAACTTGCAGAAACCAACTGGGTATGTGGGCTCCCACAATAAGAGAGGAGGGTGTCCTCTCCAGAGAGGTCCCCAGGCCCCATCTGTGTGTCCAGGGCCCCTCATTCCTGAGAGCTACGTACTGACCCCCCATGTGCCCCCATGCATGGAATAAACGCGTGCACCTTGACTCCCATTTGCCTGCCTTTGCTGGTTTATTTGCAAGACCAGTGTATAGGAGGTGGGGGTTTTCCTCCCTACCCAGTCCTGGGCCCTGGGAAAAAAAGCCAACAGTGGCAGGAGATGTGGCATTCTATCCACCAGACAGAATATTCCCGTTCCACATTTCGTTTTCCCAGTATGGACAGCTGTTCATGAAGAAAGCCCAAAGCCCATGTCCACACAGGCACTGGCCTGGAGTGTAGTGATCATGTGGCAGCTAGATCTGTAGCCATGACTGGCCCCAAGAGCCTGTCTCCAGGCTCCTTTTCAGTGCTGATCGGCCCTGGACTCCTGAGGGGATTGTGGCTCTGGCACCCATGCCAGAGGATGTCCCAGCTTATTTGTCACTCTGGAGGCTTCTCTGGAAGTCAAGGTCTAAAGGCTATTAATAGAACTGTCACCAAACCCATGTATACTTGGAGTTTTCGGTGATCAAATCAGTGGCTGAACCTGCTGAATTGTTTGACTTGCTTTGGGCCTGTCTCTAGAAGTAGCAAAATTAGCAAAAATGGGCACTGACCCTTCCCTTGGTTGATGTGGAGCTCTCCAACCTGGTGTGAAATCACACAGTGCTGACCCTCCACACCTTGGCTCTGGGTTCTGCACTTTGACGCTGGATAGGAAAGCTGTGTCCATCTCCTCCAGGCTCCCAGCACACCAGGCCAGAGCAAGTCAGTGGTGTGGTCCAGAGACCCTATCTGTGCCCAGAGCCCAGTATAAGTGTGTATGAACCAATAATACATGAGAGGAGCCCACAGTCTGGTCATCCCTCCCTCCTCAGCCCACAGTCGTCTGGTCTTCCCCTCTCCTGCCCTCACCTCCCAGTGTAGGTCATCTCTTCAGGCCCAGGGTGGGCAGTAGGTGTCCCAGTTCAGTGTAGAAAGGGTGGATTCTTGGCATGGTTTAGGCAGATACCATTATCTCAAAACCTGCAGAGTGCTAATAATCTGCAAGGATAATGCTGAGCACAGTCTTAAAGTTTTCTGTAAATATTTTATTTTCCATGTTTTAGTGTCAGAAAGAAGCATTTGGTAATAAAAATAATACAGCGTTATGTTCTTTGAGTCTTCCCACACCGGGTGGGCTCTCCCCAGGACCTTGTGGCAGCACTGTCTGTCAATCAGCATCCCCAGTCTATTTACAGGTATTTACAAGTACAGGCTCTGCTGAGGTGCCCCCACTCTCTGGATGAAGAACCGCAGATCTGGGGGGCAGGTAATTCAGACGCGTCATCCCTCTGGGTTTTAGGAGAAAGATGTGAGGAGTCCTGCTTGCACAGTGTCATGCGGCACGGCCTAGGGCGCTGTTGGCTCCGCTGGAGGGCAGGAGTGGGAGGTGATGTCACTGTGCTTGTACGCAGCCTCATCAAGGTCCAGCGGCCTCCTGTTCACCTCCAGCGTCATGCAGCCACGGAAGAACGCTGTGACTGGTGCTGCGGTCACTGGCACGTCTGGGTCGTAGGGAGAGAATGGACAAGACTTAGCTCCCCACCCATGGCTGTGTTGGGCTCTGGCTCCCCGCAAGGGCCTGCTTCCTTTCCTTCTCCTACTTGGCCATCCCTGGGGGATGACACATGGGGATCGGAGGCAGTGCCAGCTCAGGGGCTTGCACGATCAGCCACTTTCACCACCTCCCCTGCCCAGTGCCACACTCCCTCATGCTGCTGGGCTTCCTGCCTCTCACCTCCTCATAGCTTTGTTAAAACGAAGAGGAGTAGGGTGCCAGACCCATATGCTGGAGGTGGCGGGTTCAACCCAGCCCTGGCCAAAAACCGCAAAAACAAACAAACAAACAAAAAACGAAGGGACTTTGTGTCTGGGGCCCAGGCCCAGAGCCCGACTGCTTACAGCAAGTGGAGACCTATGCTGAGCTTGAGCAGAGCGCAATGCATACAGCTCTGCAGCCCTCACCACAACCTCATAACACCTGGTCGCAGGAAAGGACATTATAATGTAACTAGACAATCATTCCTCCGGTCTGTGTGAGCCAGCAAGACACGACTGATGTCCTCACTGGACATGGGAAGGGCTGGTGGCTCCTCTATTTGCTGCTGACAGCTCTAATACATCAAGGTCTGCTCAGCCTCCCCATCAGGCTGCAGGTAGATGCTCTCAGATGGATACCAATGAGGTGTGGCTGGCTCAGGCCGGCACCTGCCTGGAAAGTGTTCCTTTAACCTCTGCCACTAAACTGATGCTGAGGCATCCCACTGGGTCATGTGCAGCCACATCCCTACCTGGCAGCCCCCCGGTGAAGATGAGCACTGGGTCATGCAGGTGCCGCTTGAGCGTATCCAGCCTTTCCTGCAGCTGGGTGGCACTGGCCTCGCTCCAGCCACGAGTGCCATCCACCTCCAAGGTGGCTTCACCCTCCTTCAAGGAGACAGAGACTTCGTGCTCTTGCCCATCACAGGCCTTGATCTCTACCAGGGCCAGCACCACGCTCTCCACCGCCAAGACCACCAGCTATAGGGACATTGAGGCATCCGTCAGGTTCTGCACTTGCCAGCTGTGGTGACTCCCCCACCCCTGGCCTGCCTGCCTCAGTTTCAACCTAACGTGAGGGGCTGGCTGGGTAGGCATGGGCAGAGCAAGTGGCCAGGGTCATGGAAGGCCAGCATGCCCCAGGCTCTGGGTTGGCTGGCAGCACTGCTGCCGGCCACCCAGCTCCTGACCCAGTGCACTTGGGTCCCTGTAACTGTTGGTTCCAGATGCTGGGTGGGTCTGAAGGAGTAGGGTGTGGGCCATGCCCCTGGGGGCGTCTAGTCAGGAGACCAGAAGGGCTCAGGCTGGCAGACGGGGGGTGATCTCTGTGGTTCGACCTACGTTTCCTCTGCCCTCCTTTGCCTAGAGCTGTGAGAATATAGCAGACAGCCCCTGACTATGACCTGAAAGGTGCTAGTCCTGGGGTTCCTGACCACTGACTGGTGTGGGGTAGCTGGGTACAGTGGGGACAGCGTCCAGGGCAGCTGAGTCCAGGGCCAGATGCACTGGAGCAGCAGGGTTAGCAGAGTGGGCTTTTTCAGGGACAGCAGGGGGGTGAGTTTGCTGGCAAAGCCACCTGATAGATGTGAGCAGGTTGTGCTAACAGCCACACTGCCCATCTTGGAGACCTCACACCTGGGTCCCAATCTGACCTGCAGGCGGACGGCTTGGATGCCCCCTAACAGCACCTCCCACACCAGCCAGTGGACCCTTGTCAGCGACAGTTTTGCTCTGAGGTCAGTGACGACCCTATGGCGTGGCCTGCACCGAGCACTCTGGTCAGACCTGTGGCTGAAGGTCTCCAGGCTGGGCCAAGCCTCTGTGTGGGGAGGGTCACAGGCCTTGGTTTGGGGGCAAGGGGCTGTGCACCTGTTTCTTGAGCTTCTTTGTGGAGTGGTAGTCAACCAGGGCCACGGACAGCGGCACGGTGCGGTGGTCCGGCGCCCAGAGGGCAAGCAGCACCCCTGTGTCAGTGGCAGGGCGGATCCGAGCCACGACTTTTATCTCCCAGGTGGTTTCAGTCCCCGTGTCCGAGGAGGTCCGCACTGCGATGAAAGCTGCACATTACCAGGTGGTACAAGAGGCAGGAAGGCAACAGTGAGCCATGGCCCGGCCCTGGCAGCAGAGGCACTGACGGGTGGGTCCAGGGGAAACTCCTAGCACTGAGCTCCTAGGACCTGGCAGCTGTCTGATCACCATCTGTGTCTGAGAAGCAACAGGGAGACTCTGCAATTCAGCTCAAATTCTTGCCCATGGCGCATAGGCTCTGCGGTCCTGGCCACGCCAGCAGCCCCACTACCAAAGGCCCCTTTAGGGGACCCCCAGGCCACACAGCTGCCTGCAGGGCCCCCAACCTCCTGGGCCCTGCTCCCTACTCATGGCCTTGCAGGGGCACAGCTGCAGGTGGTCAGTGAGCATGTGAGACCTGCACAGCTGAAGGCTACGTTGTGGCCCCAGGGGTGAGCATGGATCTACTCTGAGCTTCAGATTTTGCTATTCTAGTGCTTTAGCAGAGTGGCTTTTCACTCACATGCTATGTGTGCACGTCACAAATACCTCTCAAATGTGAAGCATCTAAGACGTGGTATTTACACCTCACACGCAGCTCCACAACATGCACTTGGCAGAGGGGCTGGTCCTAGCTTTCCTGGGCCAACCCTGCCCACCTTAACCCCACACTTGAATCCCCTGCTGATTAGGAAGCCAGAGGGACTCTCCATAGCCTGGTTCCCAGTGCTCATCTCACCAGGAAGTTCACGGGCCTGAGGTCAGAGGAGTGTGTTTGGGCAAAAGGACTCTGGGCCCATGTTTGCATACATTTGGGGTCAGACACCCTCTCTAGAAGCCCTACTTAGGCAGGTGGACCCATGTCTCTCCCACTGCCTGTGCATTCCTCAAACCCAGGTGGCCAGTGCTCTGTCACAGCATCTACTGTGATTAGTTCTCTAAATGTGCACAGAATTGGAGAAAATAACAAAAGTACAGCTTTTCTTCTTTGCCAGCTTTCCCTGTGTCTGTGGAGGAAGCCGAGGGAGCACTTCCAGCCCTAAGACCCCACACCTGCCCTGAGCTGCCACAGGTGAACAAGTCCAGCACTTTAATGTCCAGATGAGTCTCTTCTGCTTGTAAAACTGATGTTAATGGCCTAGTTTCAGATTCATTAAAAATGCACAGACCTCTAAATACTGTTTGGCATCTACTGTCAGGGAACTTCCTGATCCAAACCACACTGTGGGGTGGGAAGTGGACCTTCACAGATGCATCACAAAATCACGCCTGTGATGTCTTTGGTATGTGAAAAATGCTCCTGTCGTTAGGTGGGAGAAAAGTAAGCATCTGTGTTGCCTGATTTTACGTTAAATAAAGTATAAAGACTATAGGAGTAGCATATATGACCGCTTGGTGCTACCATTAGGAGTGGTCTTTCCTGACATGGTTGGTTTGTGACAATTCAAGGAGAAATGCTGAGCTCAGGACAGAGGGCCCAGGTGCTCCCTCCTTGGACCCTGGGGGCCCCTGGGTGCCTGAGCTTCTGGGCCTGAGGTCTGACAAGCAGGTGGCTGCCCACCTGGCCCGGCCAGAGGAGAGAGCCTAGCTGGGGAGCAGCAGGGGTCTGCTCAGTGGGACCCACAGGGTGGGAATCGGGGATGCAGAGCCAGAGATGTGCCCCCAGGGTGGTGGGATCCCTGGTAGGGGAGGTGGAGGAGCTGCAAGGACCCACCTGGCTCCAGGGGGCAGCAGAAGAATTATGAGAGCTTCTGGCCTCAGGCTTCGTATCTGCAGGATTCCACACTCATCTCTTTCTCCCAAGACCCTCAAACTCAAAAGCTGCTAACATGTGAACCCAGACATAGTGACAAAGGATGAGAGCTCCAGCTGGTGCATGTAGGTCACATGGTGGGCTGTTCTACTGCCTGCCACGGACATGCCTCTCATGTTGACCTGAGTGTCCTGGCACTCACTGAGGCCCACAGTACTGGTTCTTTTCACATAAGTCCTAAGTGGCTGATAACAGATCAGCATATTAAGATTGTTTTTAGCATGAACTCTCACTACTCTGGTAGTAAGAGTAAAGACACGGCTGTGCTGTATTGCATTTTGTGGCCTCTGGACCTAACTCTGTCGCCCCTTGCCACAGCTGTCCTGAGAAACACACTGGCTGTGGCCTCAGTGTCGTCATATGAGGGGTGGGGAGTGCATACCACCTCAAGCCTGGCCCCTGGAAGCACAAAGCAGCATGCTCCATGTGCAAGGGGGAGGCTCCTGCTGGCCTGTGGGCTGCATGGGCCAGCTCTTGAGAACTGTGAGCTTCCCAAGAGCACTACAGGATGCAGCCACTGCTTGAGTCCCTCCCAGACAGCCTTGGTCCTCATATGGCTCGGCTCTACGTTTCAAATCTGAGCTTACTGGTGCCACTGAGCTCTTGATGCTATTTTTAGCTATGTCTCCCTGTTATGCCTTAACAAGTCTCGGCGATTGCCACGTCCAGTCCGTCACGAGAGCCCCCCACACTCTTGATGAGTGCCAAGGTTGTGCCAGTTCAAAGCCTCTGCACAGGACCCTCCTGGCACTAGCACAGTGGGCCTGCCTGTGAGTCTCTGGCATTTCTTCAAAACTGAGTGAGACCAGGGGCTGTCCTGAGAGCCTAGGAGGGCCCACCTGTCCCCCATACTGTGCCCCCTGGTAGGAAGCTATTTTTGTGGCACCCTGCTCTCATTCTCATGTGCGTGGCTGAAAGTGCAGCCCCCACCCACACACATACCCACCCAAGACTCACTGTAATCGAGGCTAAAGAAAGCAAACCCTGTCCCAGGGTAAAAGGACCCCTTCTCTGTCACAGAGAAGCACTGCATCTTCGTGTTCACTTTCACTGTTTCTTGGATGATTGTGTCTTCACTGTTCAGCCAGTTCCAGCTCCTCATGCAGCCGTCCAGACGAGGGTTGATCTGGAGGGACAGAGAAACCTCAGTGGCCTCCTGGGAGCCAGACACCATGGCAAGAGGTCATGTGCTGAGGCCAGGCTCATGTCACCAGTGGAAATCTATGCAAATTTGGAGAAATTGCATTTGTGGTGGTTGCTTCAAAAGCTTTACAAAATGACTCAACACCTGTTTCTGTGCAGGGTTCTAGCTAGTGTGAGCTCTAGAAATAAAGGAGTGTTTTAAAACTCTATAAGGAAAAAAATTGGAATATTCTGTAAGTTCAAGGCCAAACAATAAGAGTTGTTTTACCACAAATCACTGCTTTGAATTGTTCAACATCCAATGTGGTTGTGAGTAAACTAGGTCACCTCGGCCTTTACCTGCTGGTGAGGCAGTGTGAGCTGGGCAGACAGAGGGCTGCAGACCTGGAGTGTGGCCTGAGGTCAGGGTGTCAGGACACCCTCCTCACGACCTCTGGACTCTGGGCTCCAGGGCTAACTCTACTGGCCACTGGGTACCCAGAGGCACACATGCCCTTTCTCTATTAGGTGTGGGTTCCAGTGTTGATGGCAGTTTGGGGAGGGGACCTGTGAAGGCGGGTGCATGGCACAAGGATGGGAAAAGAAAGCTGGACTTTGACAGTGGCTGCTGCTGACCGCCTATTACCACTATTTCCTCTGTAGAGATCACAGAAGGATTATAACCTGCCATGTTCTGGGGAATTCTTAAAGGTGATTTTTTTTTTTTTTTTCTTGAGCAGAGTCTTACTATGTCACCCTCAGTAGAGTGCTGTGGCATCACAGCTCATAGCAACCTCAAATTCTGGGGCATAAGTGATTCTTTTTGCCTCAGCCTTCCAGACAGCTGGGACTCCAGGCACCTGGCTATTTTTTTGTTGCAGTTGCCATTTTTGCTTAGCTGGCCTGGGCCAGGATCGAACCCACCAGCCTTGGTGCATGTGGCTGACACCATAACCACTGTGTTCCTGGTGCCTAAAAGTGATTTTTTTTTGTGAAAGAATAGTTTCTTTGTGTCTTATCTCCACTGCAATATATAAATTTTTATTATCAGTTCTGATGGAAACTTAAATGAGTCTCCAAAGAAACGGTGACATTAATGGCATAGCCGCCTTGTCTGCCATGTTCCAGGAAGCTCTGCCTTCCTCTGTTCCTTCCCAAACTTGGCTAATGCAACACACATGGTAGCTCAGGGCTAGACCACTCCCATCCCTGACACCAATTTGGCGCCCTTGCCCAGGGGCAGGTGCCAGGACTCACTGGCTGCACCAGTTCTTTCTCCTTGAAGGGGATGCCGCCCACAGTGAGGTTCAGGTGGTACAGGCCTCTGTCCCGCTGAAAAAGGTCCCCGGCCACTGCTATCTTCATAACAGCATCCTTGTTCACCTTCACCACCAGATTGCGTTCCAGCTCCTCCACAGAGATCTGCAGAGAGCATAGCTGTGAGGACAGGGGGCACCTTCCAAGGGGCAACAAGCCTGGGGGGCAGGCTCCTCACCCAGGGCCTGGGGGAACCTGAATGCATCAAGTCATCTAAACTTTCCTGGTAGAAACACTTCAGAATCTATGTACATTCCTAAACTTCCAGAAGAGTTTCAGTTTCCTCTTGTCTGAAGTGAAAACCCATTTACATAGTTGGGTATGATGTGATAAACCAGCCAGCCTGGGGGGTTGCACAGGCAGCAGCCTCACTGGTGGGTGTCCTGGTCCTCCAGAAGGACCAGCCCTGCGCGGGGCTGGGACTGCTCAGCAGGACTGGATGGCTACCATCCTGGGCCCCTTACCCCAAATCTGTGGCATATGAACCCTGAGTCCCTGAAACTTCCCCCTCCTCAGTCTGCCTTTTTCTGTAGCTTTGTGGAGAGCATCCCTCCTGCTGTTCCTTTAAGTGGTCAGGAAAGCAGGAAAGTGGGGATTAGACATTACTGGGCAGGATGGAAATACCAGCAAATGCCTACAGTGTTTTCATTGGCTGAGCCAGGGTGAATTTTTCCATTTTGTCTTTTCTTCTAAGGACAGAGTGCTTTTCCATTTCTCCCCACACATTTACTTCCAGAGGCCCCTCTGGCCAGGGCCCCAGGCACTGTTGGTGGAGGCTGTTTGCTGCCAACAGTCAGGCTGTGGGATGGGATATGGGACTGATCTCTGCTACCCAGGTGCAGGACTGTGAAGACCCCTAGGGGCTGCCCATGCAGCTGGTGTCCAGGCAGGCTGATGTCTCTGGGAAGGGCAGCCCCAGTGCCAGCTCACCTGGATCTTCAGCAGGGGCAATGGGAGCCCATGGACAGTGGCATCCATGCCACCTTTCACGGAAAGCAGGGCTCACAGGGCCTCCTCAGGCCATGGGTCAGGGAGCCACGTGTAGATGGGAGCCCTGGTGCCTGCGGTCCGGGTCCCAGGTGCAGCTGCAGCTGGATCCCTCTGTGGCAGGTATCCTGCGCTGTGAGGCATGAGCAGCCCCAGCCCCTCTGCTTGCCCCAGTGACACAATTACATGTCCCCAGGGCTGAGCACTAGGGCTCTGGCTCAAGGCCCTGTTCTGAGGGTCCTGACTCAGATATGGGATAAAGTGATAGAGAGGCCCCAGAATGAGAACTATGGGGGTCCCCGGGCCCCATCTTATATCCATTATGGTGCCTAGGGCCACTCCTGCTAGTAGTCCAGCAGGTGAGTGATAGACTCTGGCTGGGCACAGGGCAGCCCAGGCGGCCCAGGGGCAGTGGCCACACACTCACTGTCTGCCACGTGCCATGGTTGATGACAGGCCCACTGCTGGTGACACGGCCTACACCATTGTAGCGCAGCTGCAGTTCCAGCCGGCCGGCCCGCAGGGCCAACACAATCCAGGTGCCGTCCTGGCGGCCTCCCGCGAAGAAGAGGACGCCCTCAGGGTCAAAGGTCCGGAAGTCAAACTCAGCCACAAGCCTGGGCACATGGAGGAGCAGTCACGTTCTTGCCCGGGACAGTGCCGGGCTCAAGGCTAAGGCACCTCCTCAGGCCCTGGGACCTGCTGCAGCAGCCACTTGGCCTGTTGGTCACTGTGTGTAGATGTGTAGCCTGCTCACCGGGTAGGCTGCAGCCGCTTGAAGCGCAGTCTGATCACAGGGGTCCCGCTGAACATCCGGCCCAGGTACAAGGACTTCACGCTCTTGGCAACACCGAGGGGCACACAGGGCAGGATGTCCTGTGGGGATAGGCTGGGCCGAGTTAGCCAGACACACCTCTGCCCACCCTCCATGGCCCCAAGACCCAGCTGTGCAGTGCCAGGTCCCCATCCCTGCTCTTAGGGCACATGGCCACCCACCTCTCACCCCTGAAACTTCCAAGACCGTTCACAGCCCAGCCCACCACATAGGGGACCCCAAGTGATGAGGTTGCTCCTACAGTTTCTCTGCAGCACCCACCACTTCCTTCCTGCTTTGCATTACTTTTAAAATTATGAAATATTTCAAACATACATATAGAGACGTATAGAGCATTATAAAAAGCTACTACACATTCTTAGCAAATAAGTAGCACAGGGAAGCCTGGGAGCTCCCTGCTCTGAGCTGCAGGTTCTCCACTCTGCCCAGGAAGCCAGAGGCAGGGCAGCTGTGAGCTGAGCCCTGGCAGCCCAAGCCACCTGCCAGGTGGGCTGGATGCACGCAGAGGGGGGGGCTGAGCAGCGCTTGGGGACAATATTCCTCACCAGGCATGCATCTCAGCAAAGAAAGCTGTAGTGTGAGTGGCTAGACCTCTCCAGCCCAGATGCCAAAGGCAGCTACCACCAGCAAATCCCAGGGTCCTTGGTTTTGTGAAGTCACATGGTAGCTGTTTCACCTGAAGATCCCTTTATTTCTGTTTAATACAAGCTACTATCCTCAACTTCCAGGAAGATTTCTTCAGCCTGTACCAGGGCCCCAGGGGTACAGGAGAGATAAGTCCCCGTGCAGATGCCATGTCCCACAGGTGAGGCCCATCAGGCTGTGCTGACACCCTGGCAGGCTGGCAGAGGCCAGGAACCACATCCAGTGTGCTTATGACCAGCTGGGAGTCAGGAGCTGTTATAGAGACTTTATAGAACCAAACATCTGTCACAGAACAGACACATCACCTCTTGATGGGGCCTGGAGATTCCAAGCCTTTTGTAAAAGCTAAGTCTCCACAGCATTTCTCCCCAAAACTCTGTCAGTGGTAAGGGTCGCAGGCAGGGCATGGCAAGCAGGGCAGCCCACCGGCCCCTAGGCCACCTACCTCACAGGTGTCCATGTCCAGGGACAGCTTGAAGCCCCCGCGTCCATCACAGTGGCATGTGTAGCTCCCTGGGGAGTTGACACAGGCCTGCTGGCAACGGCCCTGCAGACACTCGTCCACGTCTGCCAAAGGGACAAGGCAATGAGCAGGTGACGCCTTTGTGCCCTGCCGATGGGATGGCGGCACCTGCTCCTTGTCACGTGCAAGGCACACCACAGTGAATATGCAGGTATTCTAGAGAAAGTGGCTCAGGAACCACGTGTCCCCCTCCCAGGCAGCTGATCACAGCCCCTCATCCCTGCCTGGTTGCCTCATGCCAGTCATGCCTTCTTGAGGGAAGCAGGTGCTGCTACCACCTGAGGACCTTTTGAGCAAGCCAAGACCACTCAGGATGGGGGGCCAAGAGACAGCAGTGATGAGAAACGGAGGATGGTGCAAGGCCCAGCCCACCTGTCCCCTCACCCTTCCCGGGCAGCCCCACGTCCTCCCTCCCCGGACACTGACCCCTCAGGGGCTCTGCAGCCTCTTGTGCTGGTAAGGGTTCCACACAAAGACTGCAGGGGTAAAATGGTAAGAAGTGGCCTTGTTCCCCCCATTCCCCCTGGAACTGACAGGGCTTAGGGGGAAGTAATGTCCTGGGCCTGTCTGGTCAGGGACAGGGTGGGGAGCGCATCCGCCAGAGGGGTCCAGCATCCTCTCCTCTGGCCTGCGGCCAGCTGTAGCAGGGCCTGCATATGTGTGACTGCAGGTGTGTGGTATGGGTCTGCACACGTGTGTGCACATGCTCCTGTGTGCAGGTGTACATCTGTGTGCATGTGAGTACACTGTTACATTGGGGCACTTACGTGAGTGCATGTGGACACGTGTGGGCGATGTGGCAGCAGAGACCACTACCGTGCTGCTCTGTGTGGGGCTCAATTTCAAGAGTCAGAAATTCCTTTCCTAAAGGTGCCCTGCCTTTCCCCTCTTGTCTGTCCTGGCTCCCTGGACCACCCCTCAGGTAGTGACCAGTGTGTTTTCGGGCCCAGGACAGAGAGGGCTAGGGCTTAGTGACTGTGGGTATGGTACCTCGGCAGGCCTTCTCCTGGGGGCTGTATGCATAGCCTTCATCACAGGGGCAGGAATAGGAGCCGGGCAGGTTCTCGCAGCGCGCCTCTCCACAGGCCTCAGGGGCTGCACACTCGTCTGTGTCTGCAGGCAGAGCCAGCTATCAGCAGCCTGCGGTGCCTTGCATGGGGCTGAGACAGCCATAGTGGCTGCATGGCCATGGGAGGGGGAAAGGTGGGGGTACCCCCCAAACCTCTGGGCCGGTCTACCTGGATAGGCAGCCCCATGTCCAGGCAGGGGGGGTCATGGCTATGCCATGTAACTCATGTGTCAGTTGCAGGGGGTGAGGACTTTCCCAGTGAGGGCCCTATGCTGGGGAGAACCACCTTCCTGCTGTAGTGACCACAGCCCTAAGACCCACACCCAACCCAACAAGCCAGTGTCCTTGCCGAGATCCCAGGTGGACACAAGGGGCAGAGGACGCAGATGGGGACAGAGAGAAGCTATCTGGGAGAAGCGGGGAAGGCAGAGAGGGCAAGCTTCTCCACCCCATGAGCAGTGACTGGATGCCCAGCCTCTTGGCCAAGCGCTCACTCTGGGCTACACATGTGGACCCTTCTGATAGGGCTGTGTTTACACCTAGGGACTTCCTCACCAGGGTCAGGGACAGAATCATACGAGGAGCAGCACAGGGGAAATGGGTTGGCTCACATGCCAAGATGGGAATCGTGTTGTGTGTACACGGGAGTGACTTTCAGGCGGTCAGGGATGGGAACCACTAACATGGACAAAAACAGAAGCTTCTTTTTGAAAATGGGCAGAACATGAGCCCTCCTGTTGGGGTCAGACCCACTGTCCCGCCCCAGCACACCTGCTGCTCCTTGCAGGCTGCTGCAGCCTCGTGTTTGAGAGCTGGCAGAGGCACTAGAGATCACGTCCCAGAGGCCTGGGGACACGCCTGAGCCTATATGGAAAGGCGCCCACATGGAGAGGGTCTAGGGATGAAGGAGGAAGGTGACAAAGTCCAAGGTGATGCCTGGGACAGAGACGCAGGTCTTCCTGAGCTTTCAGGGACTATCTGGGCATCACCAGGGCTCCCCAGCTCATCCCTGGGCTGGAGTAGACAGAAACCAGTGACAGGAGGGCTGGGGAAATAGGTGGCTGTGACCAGGCTGCATCAACCACACGGAACCACCCCAGGCTCCCTGCAGGCTGGACTGACCGAGCCCTCACCTCAGGTACAGGCTGAGTCATTCCTGGCAGAGTGGTGGCTCTGAGGCTTGTGCTGGCTCTGCAGGGCGCAGGTCCCCCCCTTCCCCCAGATGGAGGACACGCCAGTACCCGCAACGTCTCACAGAGGGGCTAACATGCCCCATGCAGAAGGCAGGGCAGGCCTGGGCCCGGGTATGGCCTGACTCACCTTGGCAGGTCCTGCCGTCTGTAGAAAGCTCAAAGCCACTGTGGCAGGTGCAGTGAAAGCTGCCCGGCTTATTTTGGCAGATCTGGCTGCAGCCACCATTGTGCTGGTGGCACTCGTTGACATCTGTAAATAAGCACAGGCTGCAGAGGACCCTGGGCAGAAAATGCCCACTTTAGGGCAGTGGGGAGGGGCACCCTAGGGCAGTGGGCGGGGACAGCAGGGATAGGAGGCAGGACAAAAACCCACAGGACAGTCAGGCCAGCCTAAAGAGGACAACCTGCCCTGCTGAAATCTGCATCAGAGTCCTGGGGGCTATTTTTTCCAAGGTGACTTTGCTGACCTGAGGCCTACACTCAGGGAGGTCATTGAAGCCACTGCCCCTCTCAGTGAGTGCTGAGGTCCTTCCATGTTACCCTTCCAGGTCTCCCAAGGAGCTCCCCTTCCCACCCTCTTGGGGGCACAGCTGGGATAGTGAGAGACGGTACAGGGATAGGCCAGAGGGTAGGAGGCCAAGCTCTGTACCCAGCAATGGCAGCCCATCGTGGCCTACCTTTGTCACAGAGCCGGCCCCCCCAGCCAACTTTGCAGAGGCAGAAGAAGTTGCCCATGAGGTCTTGGCAGTCTTGGGTGCCTTCCACATGGCAGGGGTTTGGAGTGCACTGGTCAGGCAGCTCTGAGTTGAAGGACATAAAGGAGAAAGTCATCTTGTGACCTGCCTGAGCCTCCCACGCCACTGGGAATAGAGGGATGGAGGCCTTTGACCAGGCATGCTGGGGCAGGCCCACCCTGGGTCCCCTGTATTGGCCCCTGGCTGGAAGGGTCCTCACCTCTGGCCAGACCCTATGGCCAGTTCCAGGAAAAACCCAGGTCAGCTAGGAAGGAGCAGCGGCCAGCCTCAGGCCAGGTGGGGATAGGCTGAGAGACCTCCTAGAGACCAGGTCAAACAGAGGCCTGAGCTGACCCAGGGCTTTCAAGCAGGGTAGGAACATTCCACCTCCCCAGGCCAGGCCTAGGTTTTCCACGTAGGCACCTCTCCAAGTGAGCACTCTTCACGTGGGCAACTTTCCAAATAAGCACACTATCCTCATGTGTTCCTGTCCACACAGGCACCTCTACAAAGGAGCATGCTTTCCATGTGGGCATCTCTCCAAGTGAGCACACTCTCTATGTGGGAACCTCTACATATGAGCATGCTCTCCATTTCTCCAAGGGCACCAAGGCAGTTGTATAAGACAGGGAGAGATCAGGCCCTGTCCCAGGCTGCACCAGGGTGAAGAATCCCTTAGGGATCTCCCGATGCCACTTTCTGGTTAACCCCCAGCCCTGTAAAAATCTTGCAGGCTTTAGGGAAGTGTGTTCTGCTTCCTCAGGAAGTGCAGATGTGCAGGCCAAGAGCACAGACATGGGTGACCTCTGCCTGGTTTTAGCCTCCATTTTAGGGCCTGTGGCTAAAGAAACTGTTCTGATGTAGCTGCTTTCTGAGGAATTTCTCACAGATGCAGCTGAAGTATCCATGACATGGAGGCTGGGGTAATACCACAAAGACAGGCAGGAAACCTCCACGTGTGCATTACGCAACCCTGAGATTCACAGTTGGCATAAAGCGCTATTATTGCACCCAGAGCTCAAAGAGTCCTTTCATGGGGCAGCTGGCTAGGCAGAAGCACTCAGGTCTGTGCAGAGCAGGGTGGAGCACACACTGGACTCCCCTCCACACACTTCAGGGCTCACCAGGCTGAGCATCGTAGGATGTATAAGCAGCCCTTCTGGGACACTTCTGGTTCAAGAAACTCCAGTGCTGGCATCCACCAAGGTACAGGTATAGCCAAGGTGTCTGGAGACACTCAGCTAGTAGGGCCATTTGCTAGACATGGTGTCAAGACTGACCAGCGCTGTGTGCTACTGTCCAGTTTGCGCAGAAGGACTCTGTGGTTCTGGTTGCTCAGCAATCCTGCTGAGCTCCCCAAGCGAAAGCTGCTGCCTTCGCTCCCCAAGACTGTCATCTGACTTCCTCTCATGAGTGAGCTGTTTTGCTTACAGAAATTACATATCTCCAAGTTGTTCCTTTCCCTATCTCCTTCTCCTCCTTCAAGGGTAAGTTTGCCCTACGTGGGGGAAGGCCACTGTAGGCTCACTCACCATGAGGGCAGGGTTTGACTGCATTGAGACCAGGACAAAGCATTGGCCTCTGCACGGCTTAGTGTGTGGGTGAGGGTAATAGGCACATACTCCCCACTGCCCACGATGGTGTTGCCCTGCCTAGCTGTCAGAATCCCCCAGCCCAACTGGTCCCAGGCTGAGCCACAGCTAAGGTCCCACCACATTCCCATCCTGACACTGGCATCCCATGGCTGCTCATGTCACACCATACTGGTTCTCCTCATGGGACCCATCTAGAACCTCTGAATCAAACTGTGTCACTCTTTTTTAAAATATAGAAACAGACTCAGAGTGCTAAATGACCACCCTCAAGATGTGAAACTACTCTAATTTTTTTTTTAACTTCTGGGAGAAACAAACTTGCTTTCCATATGTTTCCTCACAGGCAGGGAGTGTGCTGGAGCTGTAGCTTGAATGCTCTTCTGACTCCTGAGAACATGTTAACTTCAGCTTTCCTCTGTCCTGCCCCATGTGGTCACCCACTGATTCCAAGAGAGTATAACGGGCCAGGCCAGCATTTCCCCATGGGGCTGCCTTTGGAGGACGTGCCCAGTCTCTGTCAGTTGAGCACTTGCCACCGATCTGTCACCTCACCCTGAAGGGACTGATGGTCAAGCCAAGTTTGGCGAACTGCTCCCCCACCAGCGGGTTTACATTAGTGGTCAGCCCATGGACTCCTGATGTTTTCCCCTCTGTGGGTGTTGGTGTGCCTGGCACTAGACAGGTGGTGATGAGGGTCTACATTCAAAGTGGGGCTCCTTCAGCTTGTGCCAGGCTCATGGCGGATTCCAGCACCCCAGCAGGTTGGTGCTGACCAAGCTTCTCAGGGAATCTACATAACCATCCTGGCTCCCTTCTGAGTGGTCCCATGTTACAACACATTTTGCCTGCTTTGCACAAATTAGAGCCTAAAGAACTACTTTGGATGTCAATGGAGCTGGGTTTGGACACATGTCTGAGACCTTTACCTGGCTGTCGGTAGCAGTTGCTGTGGACATATGTGCAGAGACTGGTCAGCAGGTCAGAGGCAGGGTTTCCGCATCACCTTGGCTAAGAGCCCGCTGTGAGCTCCTATCCTGATGCAGCCATTGCTCAGCTGTAACTCACTGTCCAAGTGGCATGTTGGGACATGAGCATGGTCACAGAAGGCCAGGAGGTACAGTTAGGCTCAGGGCTGAAAAGCCAAGACTGTCTATGCAGCCAGACCCCTAGTGTGGCCCCTGACACTAGTGGCCCCAGAGAAGGCCTGCAGATCTGACTGAAGGGCTGGTTAACTCAATCTGAGATTTGCCTAGAATGGCCAGGCTACTACCACATATGCATCTGTCTGTAGCCCTGGCCCAGCCAGCTCCCACTGGGCAGGACTATCCCTAGATTCACACGCGCTCTTGGTGCTAACCGCACTTGCCCTCCCTGGAGCACCCCAGCAGGCTTCAGTGAAGTCACACTGACACATGCAGGAAAGAAGCATGAGGAGATAAACCTCTATAAGCTCTACTAGACGAGCAGGCCTCGCCCTGCATGTGTGACCTGGGAGCTGGCCTGTGTTGGGAGATAAGGGGCCCACCCCCTATCTCAGCCTTAAGGCAGGAAGGGAGCAGCTGGGTAAGAATGTGCAGCCAGTGCTTCCTGCTGTGCCCACAGGCCTGTCCCTGAACCAGGACCTCACACGCCACCCTGTCCAGGGCCCCATGTTCTAACAGAGAAGGACACAAGAGGGGACACTTCCTCCTGGGGAGAGCCCTTGGGGCTCATCACCTGCTGTCCACTTGGACCGTAGCCTATAAGCAAGGGACATCGATCGGTAAGCCCTAAGCAACAGATGCCTGCCGTGACTCCCAAGCAGGCAGGTCTAGCACTTTGGCTATAGCCACCCAGGAACTGCCCATGGGGAAAGAAGGAAATGGAGACAGAGGCTCTTCCTGAGCCTAGCCCTATGCAGCGTCCTGCCTGGTCCCAGGCCCCCCTTGCTGGGCACCAGCCCCAACAGGATTCACTGGCTCTGTGTTTGCCTAGGGCTGAATTTAGGCTCTTTGAGGCCATCGCTTTAGTTTTAACAATAATGAACATTGTTATTATCCAAACATATAACTCAAGCCATGATCAGGGCTCATGGGCCCATACCAGAGAATTTTACAAAGGAAGATACAGACCAAAGGCTGCGTCCACCTCCCACAGACTTTAGATGGTCAGAGCACCTGCCCACTGACAGGCATGATTTGGCAAATACTGAGTGCCTTGGAGAGATGGCGCTTCTCTCACTGGCTGAGCAGAGCCACTGGAGCTGCACTGATACTCCTAGCTGGGGCCACGCCAAGAGGGTCACCCTCCTCCCAGCACAGGACAAGCTCCAGGGTCCCCTCTGCTGGGCGAACCCCACCCACAGGAGGGGAGGAGGCCTCCACTCCCACTAAAAAGGGTACGTCACTACAGTGGAAGCATTTTCAGAGATGCTGATACCCCAAAATGAGATCACAGTTAGAGTAAGCAGCCCTGTAGGGTTGATGGGGCTACAGAACATGTACACATCCACTGGTGGGGCAGAGGGAAGGACCCTTTTGCTGTAACAGCCAAAATATCCAGGAATAAACTTAACAAAGGAACTGCAAGGTCAGAATGAAGAAAAATGCTTGAAGGGACCAAAAACAGAGGCTTTTCCCAAAGGGAAGGAGCACCCTGTGGACATCGAGAAGTGGTCAGTGCTGTTCAAACACAGGCGTCAAAATATGCATTGCAAGCATAGTCGAAAATATCAAAAGGAGCTTTTTAGGGTTAGGGACTTTTTGAGGTTTAGTTCATCTTTAAAAACAAGCAAGACAGTCAGGACAAGACTGAGGAGGAGGGCCAAGCACGATGTCTGCCAGGCAGGACCTGCAGGGAAGGACAGGTCTGAACCCACCTCGCTCATCTCATCCCAGGAGCTCACAGGTGGGTCACAAAGGAAACACACAACTTCTCAGCAATCTGAGCAAGCAGAAAAAGCAGGAGCAAGAACAATTGTGTATACAATGAGTATATAAAGTAGGAAAGAAGCGATTGGTTTAGCAAATTAACAACAAAAACTGCTAAAAAGTCAAAATAACAAGAAGTTGAAATTGCTGTGATGCTTCTAGGTCTGAAGCCAGACAGAGGCCACAGGTTGATCCCTGGGGAGGCTGCGGCTGGGAGGGCCATGGTAACATGTGTAGCAGGGGATTGTTATGGGGCTCATGCCCCGAGTAACAGCAGCCAGACCCAGCTCAGCTCCTCCTCCTGTTTCTTTGTGTGGACAGTGAGTCCTCTGCTCAGGACTAGGCAGGATGCAGCCAAGCTCCTGCAGCTCCCTCACTGAGCAAGCCCAGAGCCTTCTGCTGCCTGCTGGGCTCCAGGTCAAGCCCAGGAGGACACTTCTAACCTTCCCGAGGTGGCCATGGGCCTCTAATGCCTCATCTGTAAAATGGTCATGACAGAAAACCCCAAGATCACAGGGTCTGATGCGAGGCCATGGCTCACAGCCATGGAGCACTGGGTGTCCTGCAATCAGTCCCCCTGAGTGCTGCCATCTGAGAGGGGCTCAAGGGCTGCTGGGTGCAGGGCAGACTGTGCAGGTGTCAGAATTCACATTGAAAAGTCAATGTCATCGCGACCACATGTACACAGTACTACTAACGAAGACCTGTGATAAGCTAAGAGAAAATTTTGCTAACTTTAGCACAGGTGGCCAATTTTCAAATTCCTACAAATAGAGAAAAATGGGCAAAGAATATGACCAAACAGTTCACGGAAAAGAAAAGACACGATTCTTAGATACATGCAGTTAGCTTCACTCATTAGTAAAAAAAGCAAACTAAAGCTGGATGTTACCTTTGATTGGTTTTCGTGGAAGATGATGGAAAAGCTGAAAAGACACTTTGGTGGGTGGAGCTGGGAGTATGCATTCCCCTATTCCCTGCCTGCTGGCCAGGCCGCTAAGTAGACTCCAGAGCATAAGGAAAAGTTGCATGGGTCCACCCTGCACTCCATCCTGAGAAAAGGTTATCCTGCCAGCAGAAACTGGGAGTGACCTGGGTGACTGACAACACTGCTGGCTGAAGCCCACCTGCAAACACCGCGCTGACCTTGCACACTGGCAGGATGGAGGCGCCAGAACAAGCCATTGTAAAAACACATGCCAACTCTGGCTCTAAGCCACCTTGGGTGTGAAAACAGAAGCCTCCTGACACGTGTCCAGGGAACTCTCAGAGCTGAGAGTGGCAGGCCCCCGCTGTAGGACCCGGAGGCAGGGGCATGCTTTCACATAACATTCTCGTGAAATGTTTGAATTTTGTACCATGTGCATTTATTGCTTTTTTTTTTTTTTAAACCAACATATATTTGCTTTAAAAAGAAAATTTAGGAAAAGGGAGCAGCCCTGAGGAGAGAGTTCCTTAAAATAGCAGAAATATTCAGGACCCTCCCACAAACCCAAGCCAAGTCCACAGTCGCCCACACTTAGATGCTCCAGGGAAAATGGCAGTGATAGACTTACTTTGAACACATGAGATGAAATCTGGGCTTTTGGTATAGGGTGACCCATGTTTGCTGATGCACGCTGCAAGACAAAAGTGGACAGCATCATGACATTGCAACTCACAAAGGGAGACCGCCATCACGCTGCAAGTCACAAGGGGAGAGCGTCATCACACTGCCAGTCACAAGGGGAGAGCGTCACCACACTGCAAGTCACAAGGGGAGAGCGTCACCATGCTGCAAGTCACAAGGGGAGAGCGTCACCATGCTGCAAGTCACAAGGGGAGATCGTCATCACACTGTAAGTCACAAGGGGAGATCGTCATCACACTGTCAGTCACAAGGGGAGAGCGTCACCACGCTGCAAATCACAAGGGGAGATCGTCATCACACTGTAAGTCACAAGGGGAGAGTGTCATCACACTGTCAGTCACAAGGGGAGAGCGTCACCACGCTGCAAGTCACAAGGGGAGATTGTCATCACACTGTAAGTCACAAGGGGAGAGCGTCATCACACTGCCAGTCACAAGGAGAAAGCATCATCACGCTGCAAGTCACTAGCAGAGAGTGTCATCACAAGGGGAGTGTCCTCACACTGCAGCTTCTCCCACTGCCCAGGTCACTTCACTCAGTGTCAGCATCCCCCAGCAGAAACAGGGCTTGAACATAAATATGATAATAGGGCAATGCCCCACTGATGGGCAGAGCTCTGCACCTGACTGTCCCCAGCTCACTTCCGACCTGAAACTTTCCTGCCACTGCATAGAAGGAAGAATTTTAAAGTTATATTCAGTTGGCCCCTGTTTGTAACATTGTCCTTAATTTGAAAATCAATGTGCTTTGAGAAATCCCCTCCGAGCTCTCTGCCATACTGTACACAGCTGGACATAGAGGCTCCACAGGGGCCTTGGGAGAGGAGGAATGTCCAGTGTTGGCCTAAAACTGGGAATGGTGCAGGACATCTGTTGAACTGCTGTCTGGTCCTTACATGGGCCACTGCACTCACCACATGGAGAAGGACAGGGTACTTGGTCACTCTTGGCCCAGACCCCATCCAGGAGAAGCAAGTACCTGGGCTACTCAGGGCCAGTTGCAGGAGACGTGGACCCCAAGAAGGTCCGTCTGAGAGGATATGAGGCCATTAAGTTCACAAAATTTAAAAGACCCATAAAATGAGTATCAGTAAGTGCAGCCACGAGAACACTCCGAGTGGCTTCAGTAATCCCAAGTGTGTGTCCTGGGAGCAGAAAGCTTGAGCAGCACTAGCTCAGCCCATTCCTGACAAGCAGCTGAGCCTGGTATCATAGCAGAGACAAGGTCTGCAGGTGCAGTGTTGGGCTGAGGAACAGCCTACACAGAATACAAGCTTGGCACAAAATACACAAAGAAACCAGTGTTTTGGACCTGCGTGCTTGAGTCTGGACAGCTCCAAATGTGCCCTGGGACTGAGCAGCTTCTCTCCGCAACAGGGTACTAGGCCTCTGTGATGACTGCAGTAGAGGTGGGAGTGCACTTACCTAGGTATCGTGGGTAGAAGTAGTCCTGTGGGGAGAAAAAAAGGGCAGCAGTCACTCACACAGCCCTAGGCTTCTGTAGCGGAACCAGCAGCTGTTCCTCAACCTCAGCCCTTCTCAAGTAGGGTGCAGGCACAGGTGGGGCCTTGGGCAGCCGTCAGCATGGCCATGTACTCAGGCTGGCAGCAGAAGTGACCACAGCTGCTCAGAAAGTGCCACCCAGTCTCAGGGAGGGTGCCAGGAAGCCCCTAAACCTGCAGCCCTTTCTTTGTTAACATGTGGGTACAGGTTTGCATGGTGGTTAACACGTGGGTACAGGTGTCTGTGAAGCAAACTGGTGTGGCAGGAACTATGGGGGCTGTAAATGAGGGCCGTCTGCACATACCATGTATGCGAGGTGCTAGCCTTGCTTGCCCTGCTCTGTGCCATAGGAGGAGCCAGTGCAACCTTCTTGGGGACCCCCAGCGGATAGCCCATACGCTGAGGGCCACAGCCTGGCTGAAGTTGCCTCTGTTCTTATGGTTCTGGTCAATCCTGCAGGTAGTTTGGCCCTAAACACTCCCAAGTGACACAAGAAACCACACTCATGGCAGAAACGGCACTTGCAGCCACTGTACATGGCAGTACTCAGTATTTTTCATTCTGTGTGGTCCTCACAGCATCCAGTCAGGGAGTGCTTTTTAACCCCCTTATCACACATGAGAAAACTGAGGTTACGAAGCCAGGCCTGGCAGCTAAGGATTAGTGGGCTCCAGCCCAGGGCATAGCAATAGGGTAGGCTCCTGCACTGTCCTATACCTCAGCGCCGTCAATGGAGAAAGCTGGCAGGTGGGGCTGCCAAGCGCCTCGGGGTGCTCCTGGGGGTCTGTCCAGTGCTGCGACAGGCTACAGAGATGTGCTCACTTGGGAATGTTTTTTAGAAAGTTATGTTCTAGTGATGACGGGATGTTTTAAACTGTCACTCCCTTAAAAGAAAAGTCAGGTCAGGGCGCACTGACATTCAGCTCTGAGGTACATGGATGCAGCTGCCCCTGGGGTCAGGAAGGCCCTTGTGTTTCTCTCTCTATTTCAGTCCTGGGCAAACTCAAACTACAGGAGAGTCCAGTAAAGTCCATGAGTTCTGTGGGGTCTGGCTGCCTCCCTCCCGAGCAGGAGTGGCTAGGGTCTGGGGACTTGTGTCATAGGGAGGCTCCAGTTCTACACTAAAGATTTAGGGTGGATGCAAAAGGTGTCCTCTTGGGATCAGGAAACCAACAGCTCATAAAGGACTGAAAACAAGTGTGAACTCATGAGTTAAAGACCTAGTTGGGCATAAATGTTTGCATTACCAAAACTCCCCCAAAAGTTGTGTTATTTTTCAAAATCATAACTAGTCTGTTTATTAATGTATAATCTGTTTTAATGCTGAGTTCTACTGTTGCAGAAAGGCATTACTGATACAAAAACTGTGCCAGTCTCCCACTCAGTAGATGGCATCTGTGGGAATAGGTTTTCTGAAACCACAGGTCATGACCTGGGGAACTGGCCCTCATGTGTGCCTGATTATATGGGTGTGGGAGGCAGAGGCAGGCACTAATCTGACCAGTGAGTGAATAAAATCACAGCTAAGACAAATACACCTAAAGATGTTCCACACACTCCCTAAAGATGTTCCCACACTCCCAGGAAATGTTTCCTGTGGTCCTTGGAAAGTTCTAGCCAAAGACATGAAGTCTGCATGACTGGCTGTAAACAGAGGCTCCTAATAAGCTACCCTGATGCACAAAGCCATGCAACCCGCCAGCATGCCAAGCTGCTCAGGTATGTAAACTTTGGCTGCAGCCTGGCAGCTTGACTCACCCAGGAATCTCAGGGTACAGAGGCCACACAGCTCAGGAGGCCGAGATTGGGAGCCAGCAGCCACCTCACCTGCAACCCCCCCTTTCTGCTTGACTCAGGAAGAGCAGGGCCTGTGGGGATGGCTGGAAACATAGCCTTTTGCCATGGACCTCCCTGTTCCTGGGGGAAGTGGGAGCCACTCTGTTTGAATGGCTGCAGATGGCGGGGGTAGAGGGGCAGCTAAGCCACCGTGCTATGAGCTGAGGCTCAGGGGCAGAGGGCAGCGTCCACCGGCGTAGCATTGAACCTGCAGTCAACGGTGCCCCAAAGCCCCTTGGGGCCATATGAACACAGGGATGGAGGACTAATGGGTGAGTGGACAGCTAGGTGGGTGAATGAGTGAGGGTGACAGCTGGATGGATGATGACTAGGCAGGTGCAGGTCTCACCATTTTCACTAGGTGGACAAAAGGCACTGACGTCGGTGTTATTTGTGTCAGAGATAGGCACCTGGTCTGCCTCTTTGCTCTCGGCCTATCTCTCTTGATGACCCTACAAGTGAACACCATGGTTCCTCTAGTTTATAAACTTCCACGCAGTTACCTTAGATTTTACTGCCACCTGCCACATGCCCAGCCATGGCAAAGGACCACCCTTTCAGGGACGACTCGTAAGGCACACTGGTTTTGGGGCACAGGAGACCTATGCTGTAGGGGCCCCTAATGGGGCAGGAGCCTCCTTGTGAACATGCCTGCCTATGGGAGGGCCACACCCCAGGCTTGGCTGGAGCTCCCAGAGTTCAAGAAGGCTCAGGGCACTGGGGGCCCCCTTTGCCAGGCTTGGTCTTGGTGTGAACAGCTGGGTTCCTCCCTGACACCACCCAACTGCATGTGCTCCCTGCCACTTTTGTAAACACAGAGAAAACTTGTGACCTAAAGCATCTTGAAGAGAGTTGAACCCCAAAACAGGGTCTCTAGCTGGGCTATAGTGTGAGGCCCCAGATTTGTTCTAAAACCATAGAAAAGTGCTCTGATGAATCAACCCCTTGCCACTGGGATCCATCTACCCTGGGCCCATCCTGTCACCAGGTCCCATTGCTGAGGGGAGGGGAGACAGGGGAATAGACTTCAGGAAAACCTGGACATACTACCCCTGCCCTGCTGACAGGCCCTGACTGCCTGGAAGGGTCCTCACCCGCCACAGTCCATCAGCATGGCAAAGGCCAAGAGCAGCAGGAGCTTCCCACGTGCTAGGCACAGGGCCAGCCTTGGAGACTGACCATCAGCCTGGCCACCCCTGGCCAGCTCCACACTAAAGCCCCATGCTACTGAAGCCCCAGCTCCAAAATGACCTCGTGACCTTGGGCCAGCTCCCCCTGCCTGGTGCAGGACAGGGTGGGATCTGGCCAGCAACAACCCTGGAAGTGTCCTCTGGTGGTTTCCTGGCCTGGCCAGGCATTTGAGGGCAGATTCACTTTCACAAACAGCCTGAACCCATGTGAGATGGTCATGGCCAATGTGGTATTTTTCCAACAAGGGACATATTTGGGCCTGAAGATCGCTGCACTGGCTGCTACCTCACATAGGACCCACATACAGCTTGGCAGGTTCCAGAACTTGTCCATGGTGTCCTCTAGATGTTTCCTAAATCTCTTCATCTCTGGGTCTACTGTGACCCCTTGGGGCCTGATAGGGGTGAAGTGCCCAGCCAGATGACAGATGTTGCTCACTTATCTTCCACACACTGTCGTGCAAGGCAATGACACCCTCCATACCTATCCCCTTCTCACAAAATGGGTCCCATGCTCACTCACAGTGCCTCTGTCAGAATTAGGTGTCTACATCTGTGAGTGACGCTCTTCCAGACACCTCAGCGTCAACTGTGTACCACTCCGGCTGGATGTTTATCTGGATTCACTTGAGGAGTCTCAAGTGACAATGTGATAGGAAATACCTGTTTTGAAAGAACTTAGTGTCATACTTCAGAGATGGCTGAGAACACTGAAAACCTGTGTTTCTCATAGCACCATTGTGTCATCTATGTCATCTTTTGATGCTACTCAACTGTCACTTTTGAGATAAATGCAAAGTCTGCCTGCTCATGAACTGTCACATTGTCTCTGCAAACGTAGAAAGGAAGCAAACAGCATGTCCACTTGAGACACGGACAGGCTCTGGATGCAACCCAAGTCTGCCACACTGCTGCTCTCAGGACCGTCTGGCAAGAGCACAGGTGTCCGGGCAGGAACACCTCACTCCACTCTGTAGCCTCTCAGCCTCTGTAAGGACTGTCACCTCAGCCATTCAGAAAGGAAGTGACATCCACTTAGTGAGCAGCACCATGGAACTGCAGACGGAGGTAGCTTGTGCTTCTGAGTGTCAGACTGGTGCGGCCCCCACCCCTCAAGCTGCTGCGTCAGGCTTAGGGTGTCCCTGCAGCTCTGAGATCTAAAAGGCCTTGCACAACTGGGCGTGGGGGCAGGTTGGGGACATGTGAGAAAGTGCATTTTTTTTTTTTTTTTAGTTTTTGAAAAGAACATTCATTTTTGAAAAGTTTATTTCACCAATGACTAATCTTTTGTTGACCTTCAAATTTAAACTATTCTTTCATGTCTGTCTCATAAGAGAAAAACATGAAAACTACATTGCTTCTGTAGTAGTTTCTACTTTTTAAAGCACTCTTGTAGTAGCAACTGGTTCAAAATACTGCTTTGTTTCAAAGCATAAAGTTTAGATGTATCTTCACTGATGATGGGAACATATTCATTCTGTTCCTGAGATGTCAGGTCACTTTCACTGTCAGATAGTGTACACAGGAGAGTGTTTTCATAGGTTGGAAAATAATACTCAAGTTGATCCCATGTCTTTCTCTTAGGAAGCAGTGAAGTATGTTTAGTTTCTTGCATGTGAGTCCTTAAGTCTGCTTTGGATTTGAACTTCATGTGGTAGCCATTAACATCTACACTGATGAACTTGCCTCTGAATGAAATTGACCAATTTCACTTGTTGATAGAAATTCAATCCAAGTTCCAATTTTATTTTGAGAAGATCAAATTTGTGTGTGTCCTCCATGTGGACATACAATTTCTTGATTGCTTCTGCCTGCTTTTCACAAAATAAGCAGATAGCAGAGGCAGGGTGTTCTTCCCAATCAGACCAGTCCTCTTCCTGATGGTCTAGCAACTCCTGATCATCTTCCAGCTGAACTTCTTCCCATGATTTTCCGAATTCCAAGTAATTGATGACATAAAATTGGTTATATTCTCCTTTCTTAGGATTGATCCTACAATGCTGGTTTTTTCCTCATGTGATCTTTAAGTGTATTTGTCCCTAAAGGTTTTCTCACAGTACAAACACTGCAAACTGTCAAGATTTTTCTGTAACATACACAGAAATTCATTGCAATTTACAATGTTGTCTGGCAATCCAATGTTGAAAGCATTTTCTCTGTCCATGTGGTTCAAAAGAACAGATATGTTTCCAAGGAATTCTCCATTGCAAAACATACAAATGCCATGAAAATTGGTATCATTTTGTTCTTGCTGCTGCTGTTCTAGAATTTCTTTCAGTCTCTGTTTCTGAAGCTCCTCTCTAAGAATTCTACCTTGTGGTAAAATATCACATAACAAAAAATAATTTTCTTGTTCTTCAAATGGAGCTGTGGAATTGATTCTTATTACACTACAGAAATCTGTGATGGGTTGTTCAGTGAACCTTTTCTTCCAATATAAAATGTACCTTTGGAAATCAGTAACCAACTTGACATTAGCTATGACAAACTTATGCTCAATAATCATGTGCTTTAGAACTTTGTCTTGTTCAGCCACAGGAAAATGTTCTTCACAGAAAATACAAGGCACTTCTAAAGTGGTGGTGCCACCTGGACTTTCTGACAGGGAAAGTGGCTCTAGGATACAATCCTTACTGTCATCACAACCTATACCCCAGACTTCTCTGTGGCTCCTACTATGGTCTTCCTCCAGTTGGGCAGCAGCCCTCTGGGTCTTGGGAGCAGCCATTACTCTGGAAAGTACATTTTATTGTCAGGGGCACTAACACTGGAAGGAAAAGTGTGTCATCTACCATATGAAACAAAGTCCAAGAAAATGGACTGTCAGCAGCCCAAGGCATACTATTCCCCCAGCCGTGTGTCATGCCAGAGGCAGACTGCTGTGAAGAGGGAAGTGGGGAGCTGACATCATCCTCAGCCCCTTCCACTTCCAGCTCATTTTTGAAAACTACTTTAAAATTTTGTAAATGAACTTTCTATTTTGTCAGGGTCACCACCGACAAGGCACACACACCATGTTTGCAGCAAAACCACCAGTGTGGGACAGCGCCCGCAGGCTCATGGCCCCCAGGTTCAGACAAGAACTGAGGCTGCAATGCAGAGATGCCCCCAGTTCTAACCCTGAGAAATGGGAAACGTGGCATGTGAAGTGCAGCCTCTCTGGGGCTGAGTGACACCCTGGTTCAGCCTCAACCTCTACAGTCCCAGTGGCCCTTCGTGGAAAGCCAGGAGCTGCAGTGCTCACCCGCCCAAAGGCATTTGTTCCTAAATAACAGAGTGAAATGCTCAGGGTTTTTCAAAGTATCTTCTTTTTTTTTCTTTCTTAGAGACAGAGTCTCACTTTGTCGCCCTCAGTAGAGTGCTGTGGCATCACAGCTCACAGAAACCTCCAGTTCTTGGGCTTAGCCGATTCTCTTGCCTAAGTGCCTTTAATTAGCTTCCCTCAGAGGCTAGGCTTACAGGCTGGGGTTTGGGAGGAGCTGGAAGTGCCAGGCCCCCAGGTGCCTGTTAGATGCCCAGAGGGGTATGATCTACAGGGCTGCAGCCCAGGACATCATGGGCATAAGGAGGTCTGACCCTGGGCTGTCCAGCCCTCTGGCTACAGGACAGTTGCAACAACCCAGAGATCCCTATTTGAAGTGACCAGTGTCCCCAAGGCCTCCAATGGCAAAAACCCCAGAGAGGCTGGGCCAGGAGAAAAGGCTGTGTAGCAGGGGCCAGGGGACAGAGGTCAGGATGCTCTGGGAGGGTGAAACCTGGAGAGGAGGGGCTGGGCTACAGTCCCTATGGGATCTTGTCTCACTTTTTAGTGACCTTGGTGTGGCCCAATGGGTCTGTTTTGACCCTCAAAGTCATAAAAAAGTGAGTGTGAGGATGTGTGTCTAGTGGGCATATGTGTATGTGCTTTGTTTTTTCTTTTTTTTTGACAGAGTCTCACTTTGTTGCCCTCGGTAAAAGTGCTATGGCATCACAGCTCACAGCAACCTCAAACTCTTAGGCTTAAGCAATTCTCTTGCCTCTGCCTCCGAAGTAGCTGGGACTACAGGTGCCCGCTACAACACCTAGCTATTTCTAGAGATGGGGTCTTGCTCTGGCTTAGGCTGGTCTCAAACCTGTGAGCTCAGGCAATCCACCCCCCTCAGCCTCCCAGAGTGCAGGCATGAGCCACAACGTCTGGCCCCTGCAAGTGCTCTTTGTATGCATCTTAATGCATGTGTGACTGGGCACATGAGTGTATACACATCTATCTCTGTATGTGCATACACATGCTGTTTGTGTGTGCCTTTTTGTTCTTCATTGCATGTGTACTTGCACATATTTTGTGTTTATGTGAATGTGCGTACATGAGTATATGTGTGTGCACATGTGTGTCAGGGTATCTGTCAATGAATGTCTGCATCTGTGTGCGGGTACAGGTGTGCATGTGTGTGTGTGTGTGCGCTCATGTGGGTGCTGTCAGGGCAGGGTGGGTGAGGGGCTATCCAGGAGGTCTTGATCTGGACACATCCTTCCTGTTAGATGCCTCATGCCCCATGTCATAGGGGTGAGTCTTTGAGGGCACCTCCCCTCAGTCCCCTGCTGGGACTCCCCCTAGGGCTGCCAAGTGGTTGTGCCAGAACGAATGGGGGCTTTCACCTCTGCAGGGTGTCCTTCCCAAGCTGTCCCTGATAATCACAGGCTCAGGGAATAGGTCCTTGGGTGGCTTGGCGCTGATTAAGATGGGGCCTTTGAAGCTAACTGTACCGCAAGCCCCATGTAGAGAATCCATCACCATCAGCAGGGCAGGGCCCCCACACATGAGAGAGCTGGGGGAGGCAGGGGTGAGAGGGGGAGGAGAGAGCAGGGAGACACCAGCCTTATATGAAGCGAGGTAGTGGGGTCAGAGCTACAGCCAGATCTAGCACATAGGCCGGAGCAAAGTGCGCAGGGCTGGTATGGTCCGGAAGCAAAAGTCATTCACTGAGATCCTGTAGGGCAGTGGTTCTCAACCTTCCTAATGCTGCGGCCATTTAATACAATTCCTGTAGTTCGCAACCCACAGGTTGAAAACTGCTGCTTTAGGAGCTGTAGGGACTACCCAAGGACGGAGACAGAGAGGATGGCACTGCCCAGCCAGGACCTCAGACATGGGGAGGCAAAATGCCAGGAAGGGAGAATAACAGTATAAAAAGGAAAACAAGATAAGGACAAGAGGGCAGCTCAGGGAAGCCCAGCCTGGAGGAATGTGGTGGGAGGCAGGAACCAGCTCCAGCCAGTGTGAGATATGTGAGATACCTGGCAAGAATCCAGAGGTGGTGGGAAGGGCTTCCCTCCTAGAGCTCTGGGATCTCAGAGAGCAGAGCTTGCCTGACACCAGAGGGAAACGGCCCTAGGAGGATGTATGCTAACACCCGTAAGATGTCCTGCAGCTAGGACGTCAGCATCCAGCACCCTAGATCCATAGCAGGAGGGAGTGGGATCAGTTTCTGATGGTGGGCCCTGCCTGGCCAGGGGAAGATGGATATTTCTCACAGCCCTGTGGGAGGTTGGGAGGCCCTGGACCACCGGTCAGCCTTACTCTGTTCCACAAAGTGTGAAATGAGCTGTTTGTCAAAGGCAGGGAACTCTGTTGACTTCCTAGGGCTGCCTCTTGTTCAGGGCTCCTAAGCACCAAGGGAGGGCAGGGTGGAGGTGGGGGTGAGGACCTCCAGGCAGTACATACCTGGGCTGCGAATGAGGCTGGGAACCAAGCCAGTCACCCCGCCCAGCCTTGCCCCAGCCAGGCCCTTCCCATGTTCCATCCTGCCAGGAAACAGAGGGAGAGCCGCCAACAGCCAGACCCAATGACAGTTTGAGCTGTACCCAAGGGTGCTAGGGCCCCCAGTGTAGCTGACCACTGCCAGGCAGGGGTGGGGTGGTCCAGTGGGGAGGCTGATAAATGAAGGAAAAATGTCCATATTGGTGTTGGGGCCTGAGGTGGGGAAAGAGGACCAGATTCTGGAAAATTACAGGTGGCTGTGGCAGGAAAAGGAGTTCTCCAGTGGGCAGGAAGGCGGCACCACATCACTGCCTGCAGTACACATGGGCAGGTGCAGCTGGAGTACCAAGCCCTCACACAGAGGCTGAAATGACAGTGTCTGAGTTAAAATCATGGAGTCATGAGCACCTTTCTCTTTTTCTTATCTTCATTGCACACCTTTGTAAAGTTATAATTAAAGCATAAAAGCAATTATAGTCATTGAGAGGACGGCTCTGCCTAGCACAGGCTGTAATTTGGTAGCAGCAGGAAGGGGGGCTTGTGTCTCTGGGGCCTGGCAATCGGAGCTCCTGGGTGGGGTCCTGTAGCTCTGACTCATCACCATCAAGCCCCCCCTTACGCTGTGTGCACCAGCAGAGTTCCAGGTAAGCCTAGGGTTGGAGGGTGTATACCTTGACCCCCCCCCAATCTGACAGGGCACACTAGCAACCCCCCCACACACACACACACTGTAGGCCCTCAAGACATTCTGCCAGAGGGAAATGGCAGAGCAGGGGGTTTGAAAGGGCGCAGGGAGACACCAGGCAGTGAAGCCTGTGCTGCTGGCACTGAGGGTGGCCTGGACAACCCCCTCCCGTCTCGGTCACTGCAGTGTCCAGCTGTGCCCAAGACCTCTCGTTTCAGAGCAGTGGATCTAAGCAGGACTGTCCAGCCCACCACTGTAGTATGAGGCAGAGTGAAGGCTGAATAGCTGCCCAGACCACTCTTACTCCAAGGAAATACTCATTTCATCCCTGTAGAATTCTCTAAAAGAAAATTTCCACAGACCCAGCAACTTAGCTGTGAAATTACCCTGGAAAATGGCTTAACTCAAGTCCACACCATTACTGAGTTTCCAGAGTCATTGGCTCCAGAGCACACACCCTCTGCTGCCCCTCCCCCTGAGCTGCCCTGCAGTGGCTGCCCTTGGCACTCTGCAAGGGCAGGATGCAAACGTGTCCTGGCCAGCCTGGGTCAGCACAGCCAGGCCCTGAACCACCTGGGTCTCAGCAGTATGACACCTGACAGCCAGCAGTGTGCAGGAGGGATGCCATGGGGCATTGGGTCCCCGCTTCCACCCTGCTGCCCCCACGCAGGATCTGCACTATTCCTGTAATCATATTTTTGGACCTGCTGCTGCAAGCAATTCTGGACCTCAGATCTTTCAATTCCTCTTTTGGGAAAACTCCCCACCCCTCTATGAAAATGGAGGAGAGGCCCTGGGAATCCTCACCTCCACTGTAGCTGGAGCTGTTTGGGTTTTAGCCAGTCAGTGCATTTCCTTTACTCTTTGAAACCGGCCCCTCTTCACCCCAGGGAGGCTCTGACAGTGAACACCTCCACACTGCTGCCTGCACTGAGCATCCACTGGACTGCCTCCCTCCAGGGAAGCATCTGGGGTTCCCGGGGGTAGGAGGCGGGGTCTGGTGGGCCACCCTTACCACCGCAACTGTCTCAGCGCAGGGGAAAGCTGGGGCGTGGCTGGGGCGCGGGACGGACCCAACAGGAGCGACTCACGGAAACCCCGAAGGGAGGGAGGTCCGCAGTGCTGCAGGACACCAGTCCCAGTAGTGCGCGCAGAATATCCGCAGACGCCTGCCCCTCGTCCCGCTCGCTGCGGACCCCAGGCGCCCTCGCGCACCACTCTGGGTCGCGCTTACCGTCTCGAGGTCGTTCTCGAACACCTCCCGGGCCTCCTCCTTGGTGCACAGCTCCTCTACGCACTCCCGCTCCAGGTGACCCTGCTTGGCCTCTTCGAAGACCTGGTAGGCGCGGCGCTGCCTGGGCCGCAGGAACTGCGCCGCCTCTCGCGCCCGCAGCAGCACGGCTGCCGGGAGAGGAGGACACGGTCAACCTGCGCCTGGTCCGCCCGGCCCTGTCCCTGCCCTCCACGGCCCTGCGACCTCTTTCCCGCGCCCAGGCCTGTCCTCACCCCACTCACCCCGCCTCGGCCCTGCGCCTCGACTCGGTCCCCGGTCCTGCGCCTCCTTCATGGCTCCCGGGCCTGCACCCCGACACCGTTTCTGCCCCGTCCCTGCTCCCCTCCCGGGATGCTGCGGCGCGCTGCGGGGCCGGGCGGACTGCGGACACCCGTGCCCGCTCCCCCACAGTAGTGGGCTCTCGGGGCCCCGCGCAGCACTCACTGTGCGCAGACTCGGAGGCCAGCAGGAGCAGCAGCAGTGCGGTGCCCAGGGCGGCGGCGGGCCCGGGCGGTGGCGGCATGGCGGGGGCCGGGGCTGGACCGTACCGGGGCGGGGACGAAGCTGGAAGCGCGCAATGTCAGAGCGCCTGGGAAGCCGTGGTTAGCCGTGGGCGCTGCGGGGCAGGGGCTCCGGTCATCCTGTCTTGGCAGCTCGGAAGGTCACATCGCTGCGGCGGCACCTTGAGTGCTTGCGGCCGGTCTGGGCGGAGGCGGCGGCGGCGCAGCCGGGTGGCGGCCGGGGGCGGGGCGCGGGGCGGCCGCGGGGGCAGCGCTGGCCTCGTAGCGGGCGGGGCCGCGGAGTCAGCAGCGCTCGGGCCGGTCTGCGCCGGGAGATGCCATTGGCGCGAAAGCAGGTCGGCTGGGCGCGGCCGTCCCCGCGCGCAGACCGGAGGAACTAGCGCGTCCTGGGCGTCTTGGACCGATTGCGTGTCTTTATTCTGGGCGGTTCGGACCGGAGCAGGTACAATTTTCCAGATAAAAGGCTAAGATTTAAACCTCTTTCCAACCCTTCCCTCCCAAAACTACTGCACCATTTTGGGGGGTTTTCATTGTTAGGCACATTTTCTCAAGACTTAAACCCGCCAAAGATAAACTGAGGTCAAACCCAGTTCCATAGGGACCTGGGGAGAGAGACTAAATTATTTCCTTTCGTAATTCCTGTTTCCATAATGATGACAGTTCAAAACCTTGAGGTCTCCCAGGAGATATTTAAGCTGAATGCAACATTCAGCTTGTTCTCAGAGACCGAGACTTTATGTCTCTTGTCTTGGGATATTTCGCAAAGTCACAGGCAAACATACAAACAAGCCAAGCTGAAACATAACAGAGCCCTTACAGAAACAGGACAGAGGCGGCGGGCCCAGCGCTCCCTCAGGAGTATGAGGGGTAGAAGCTGGAGAGCTCTGCTCTGGAAACCCTCACCTCAAAATGCAGCGAAGAGCCCCCCACTCAGGAGATGCCTCTGTAATTGAGAGAAGAGAATGTAATTGCTAGTTGAATTCTTCGAGGTTATTAGTTTTAAGGTGGAGTTAATGGGAATGAATATGTTCATTTAGGGAAATGAATGCCGTGGGAATGTTCTTCAAAGAGAAGTAATAGCTGAGTTGATAAGTCATGTGCACCTGTCTGAGTCAGGTAACAAAGCACTCCCTAAGCCTGGGAAAACCATGGCTGCTTAAAAAAGAATATTTGTTACATTAATTTTCCTGCTTGTTCTTCTTTTTTTCTTAAAGACAGAGTCTCACTCTTTAGCCCTGGGTAGAGTGCTGTAGCATCATAGCTCACAGCAGCCTCTTCTGGTTCAAGTGATCCTCTTGTCTCAGTCTCCCAGGGACTACAGGCTCCTGCCACAACACCTGGCTAGTTTTTCCTATTTTAGTGGAGACCGAGTCTTGCTCTTGCTCAGGCTGGTCTTAAACTCCTGAGCTCAAGCAATCTGCCTGCCTTGGTCTCCCAGAGTGCTGGTTTTACAGGCATGAGCCACCATGCCTGGCCTTTCTAGCTTGCTCTTAAAGAGAAGCACTGGTTTCAAAAATCTGGGTGGGATGATGAATTCTTTAGTCAGTATTTACAAAGCACTTTAATTAACTAGTCGCTCTGTATAACAAATAATTCATCAAGCACCCACTGTATGCCAGGCAGTGTTCCAGGCACCTCTGCATTTCCTAGGGGTTATAAACCAGCACCCCCGGGTAGACTTCAAAGAATGTGTGAACTCCTAAAAATTGATTGCAATTATTTTCCGCACATTTTTTTGGCTTTGGAAAAAGAGCATTACAGAGTTCATGTAATCCCCAGAGTTATCTGATTAATATAAGAGTGGCTGTCTCCGGTGTCTGCTGCTCTGGGTCAGCCTGCACTGCTTCAGGTGGTCAGGGGTCAACATTGCCTCTCTTGGATGGAGCCTTTCAGGTCCCCTGAACCTCACTCTCCTTCTCCATATTCCCAAATTCACCCTTTCTATTGAGTTAGTTCCCCAGTAATATCTCCTATTGTGTAGAGACTTGGTTTGCTAAAACCCATTCATATGTACTTGCTCACTTTGATATATGGGAGCAATGGGGGGACATCTTACTCAAGATAACTCCAAAATGTTCTACCTAGTTACCAATGCAGAAAATTTTCTCTAGGGCAGAAATGGAAAATGAGCAAGAAACTATTTGGATAATATGTTCCAAAAGTGGGAAGAGTTGTCAGGCACTATATTATGCACCTGGAAATAGCAATGGTGAAGTTGACAGTCCACTTTCACAGCGACAGAGGTCAGACCCATGTGAATGCCTGACAGGTGGGGAATCAACCTGGGGTTATGGGGTGGAGAGCTGGTGGCTCCTCTTTCCAGGGATAAAATAGGGTGGAAGGGTGGAAGTGAGGTGGGAGTGAGGGTACAGCAAATGAGATGTCTGCAGAGAAATGAAAGCTCTGCACTGCCCTTCCGTCATCACCTTTGTGAGTGGTGATCCTAAGTCAGTAAAGCTACTCACACATCTGTTCATCCAATAAATGTGAGTTGAGTACCTCCCATTTTGTCTTAAAAGATGCCATGCTGGTGTTGAAAAACCAAATTTACAATCATATTTGGGTTTTGATTGCTTGTATTTGGAATAGCTTTATTGAGATATAAAGGAAATGCAGTAACCTGCACACATAAGATAGATGCTGACATATCTGTGTATATACCTGTCCCATTGCAAGTCCTTAAGTCCTTAAGTCCCATTAAGGAGCACCTGTAATCCCTCCACCCTGAACGTCTCTGCCCTAACCTACATCCCCATTCCTCAGCAAACCACAGATCAGTTATCACTACCAATTAGTTTGTATTGCCTAGAATTTTATCTAAAAATATGTACAGGATATTTTGCAAAGTCCTGAAATATTTTGTCTGGTTTCTTTCACTCAACATATTTATTTTCAGATTTATCTGCGTCATTGCATTTATCCATAACTTACTCCTTCTATTGCTTAGTATTACCCACTGTGTGGATATGCTAGTTTCTCCTTCACCTGGTGATGGATGTGTCCATCACCATTTTTACTATTACAAATAGAGTGGCTATCAAGCATTTGCATGCAAGTTATTGCCTGCACACTTGCTTTCATTTATCTTGGGGAAATATTTAGAAAACAATGTCTGAATCATATGGTAGGTATTTGTTTAACTTTTTAAGAACCTGCCAAGCTATTTTCCAAAGTGATTGTACCTCTTTGCATTTCCGCCAATTGTGTATGAGAGTTCTGGTTGCTCGACATCCCCAATAATATTTGCTGTGGTCAGTTTTTTTAATTTAATTTTAGCCATTCTAATAGGTAGCTGGTGGCACTTCTTGATAGTTGATATTGAACAAATATTATTATGCCTATTGCCATCCAAATATCATCTTTCATGAAGTGTTGTTTTCTTTTGCTTGCGGTGTTTGCATTTCTAATTGTTGAGTGTACTGAGTTCTAAGAGTTCTGTTTTCCTTTTTGGGGGGGAGACAGAATCTCATTTTGTCACCCTCAGTAGAGTGCTATGGCATCATAGCTCACAGCAATCTCAATTTTGGGCTTAAACCATCCTCTTGCCTCAGCCAAAGTGGCTGGGACTACAGGCACTTGCCACAATGCCCAGCTATTTTTAGAGGTGGGTGCTATTCTAGCTCAGGCTGGTCTTGAACTCCTGAGTGTAGGCAATCTACCCACCTTGGCCTCCCAGAGTGCTAGGTTCATAGGCACGAGCTACTGTTCCCAGCCTAGTTTTAAGAGTTCTATTACTCTTTTGGGTACAAGTTCTGTACCAATGTGTGGTTTAAAATATTTACTTCCAGTCCATGGATTGCCTTTTCATTCTATTAAAGTGTCTTTCAAAAAGCAAAATTCTTAATTTTGAAGTGCAAAATTCACTTATTATTTTTCTGTAATAGATTCTGCTTTTAGGATTAGAGTTACTTGTTTGGCACACAAAAACATAAACAACAATTAACACCACTCAGCAAGACACCGCTGCACTTCCACACAAACATAACTATGAGACACTGATATATCAAGGTTATGAAACTTTACTGAGTTGTTTGTACAGACCTTGTATGATGGCAATTCTGATAGTCATCCCAGAAAAAAAGGTTCCAAAATTGCTTTGAAGAGTGGACTAGGTGCTGGGATTGGTGCACAGCTTCCCAAGGGGAGTATTTTGAAGGTAACTATATTGATATTCAGCAATGAGGTCTGTAGCACTTTGTAAAGGATGAGTTCTCAAACTAAATTGTCAGACTTTGTATGTATTATTGAAAAGACTATTTTTTTTCTTCACTGACTTGCCCTGGCACCTTTGTCAATAATCAATTGACCATACATATGTGTGAGTCTCTTTATATATAGACTCTCTATCCTGCTCCATTGATTTATCACTCTTTAAAATTAATACCATACTATCCTGATTACAATAGATTTTTAAAAAGAATTAAAGTCAGATAATATAAATTCGCAAGCATTATTCTTCCTCAAAGCTTAAAGTTGTTTGGTTATTCAATCTGTATTTTTTGCATTTATTATTCTATTATGTATGAATTTAATAGAATCAGCTGGTCACTTTCTACAAAAAGTCTTCTGAGATTTTAATGGGAATGCATTGAATCTATAGATCAATTTAGAGATTAATGAACATTTGACAGTTTAAGTTTTCTGATTTATGAACATGGTATAGCTTTCATTTATTTAGGCCTTCTTAAATTCTCTCAGCAATATTTCACAGTATTCAATGTGCAGCCTGAACGTATTTTGTCAGACTTCTAAGTATTTCTCTTTGGGAGGGGTTCTATTGTGAATGGCATTGTTTTAAATTTTAATCTCTGATAGTTTCAGCATTTGATTTTTATGTTTGTTTTTTGAGACAGAGTTTTACTATGTTGCCCTTGGTAGAGTGCACAGCTCACAGCAACCTCAAACTCTTGGGCTTAAGCGATTCTCTTGCCTCAGCCGCCCAAGAAGCTGGAACTACAGGTGCTCACCAATTCCTGGCTATTTTTTTGTTGTAGTTGTCATTGTTGCTTAGCAAGCCTGGGCTGGGTTTGAACCTGCCAGCCTCGGTGTATGTGGCCAGCGACCTAACCACTGAGCTATGAGCACCAAGCCAACATTTGATTTTTATATATTTACCTTGTATCATGCAACTTCAACTCAATTTTTAGTTTTTTTGATTTTTAAAATTTAAATTAAAAAAAATTGTTTTTTTTGAAACAGAGTCTCACTGTTGCCCTGGGTGCTATGGCATCATAGCTCACAGCAAGCTCAAACTCCTGGGCTCAAGCAATCCTCTTGCCTCAGCCTCCCAAGTAGCTGGGACTACAAGTACCCACCCTAATACCTGGCTAATTTTTATAATTTTAGTAGGGACCGGGTCTCACTCTTGCTTATGGTCTCGAACTTCTGAGCTCAAGCAATTCGCCTGCCTTTGCCTCCCAGAGTTCTAGGATTCCAGTGTGAGCCACTGCACCTGGCTTAATTTTAATTAATTTGTTTATTTTTGAGACTGGGTCTCCTTCTCTTGCCCATGATAGAGTACAGTGGTGTCATCATAGCTCATAGCGACCTCAAACTCCTGATTTGAAGCAATCCTTTTGCCTTAGTCTCCTGAGTAGCTGGGACTATAGGTATATGCCACTGTGCCTAGCTAATTTTTCTATTTTTTGTGGAGATGCAGCTTTACTCTTGATCAGTCTGGTCTCAAACTCCTGGCCACAAGCAGTACTCCTGCCTCAGCCTCCCAAAGTGCTAGGATTATAGGCTCCTAGCTCAAATTATTAGTTTTGATACTTTTTTTTTTATAGATTGAGTGTATTTTTTATAGAGATGATCATGCTGTCTGTAAATGTAGACACTTTTATTTCTTCCTTTCAAACCTGCATGCTTTTTATTTCTTTTCTTGCTTTATTGCCTAGTCAATGCAGTGTTGACTAGAAATGGTGACAATGTATAACCCTGTTTTGTTTCTGAGCCTATGTGGAAATAACTTCAGACTTGCCCTATTAAATATAATGTTAGCTATTTTCATAGATATTCTTTATTACCTTGAAGAAATTCTGTTCTATTTCTAGTTTTCCATGGATTTTTTTTTTAAGTAGGAATGGATATTGAATTATGTCAACTATTGAGATGCTGTTTTTATTCTTCCATTCATTAATATGTGAATTACTGTCATTGATTTTCAAATATTAAATTAACCTTGCATCCTGGAGTAAACCCCACTTGGTCATGATGCTTTATACTTTTAAATTATTCTTGAATTCAATTTGAAAAAATTTATAAGAATATTTGCGAGAGTATTGATCTATTGTTTTCTTTCCTTATATTATCTTTGGTTTGATGTCTAAGAAATGCTGGCTTCATGGAATTCATTGTTAAATGTTTCCTCTTCAATTTTATGGAAAAGTTTGTGTAGAATTGATGTTATTTCTTAGATGATTGGTAAAAATCACTAGTGATATGATCAGTTCCTAGAATTTTCTTTGTGGCAAGGTTTTTACCTTTAAGTTTAATTTTATTAATTGATATTCTTTAATAGATTGTCTGTTTCTTCCTGGTTGTTTTAGTAATTCACATCTTTTAAAAAGTTTTTCCATTTCATCTAAGTTGTTTATAATATTAGCATAAAGATGTTCACAATAGCCCTTAGAACTTTTTTAATCTCTGTAGATCTGTGATTATGACATTGCTCTGATTTCTGATGTTAATAATTTATTCATTTCTCTTTTTGTCATCATTCTGGCTAGAGATTCAACAATTTTATTGATCTCAAATGACTGGCTTTGGTTTTATTGATTTTTCTCTGTTATTTTTCTGTTTCCTATTTTCTCATTATCTAATCAAAAACAATTTTTCTTTTGAGACAGCATCTCACTCTCTTGCCCTCAGTAGAGTGCCATGGCATTATTGCTCATAACAACCTCAAACTCCTGGGCTCAAATGATCCTCCTGCCTCAGGCTCCTGAGTAGCTAGGACTACAGGCGCCCACCACGATGCCTGGATAGTATTTCATTTTTAGTAGAGATGAGGTCTTTGTCTTGCTCCTGCTGGTCTTTAACTCCTGAGCTTAAGGGATCCTCTTGCCTTGGCCTCCCAGAGTACTGGGATTACAGCTGTGAGCCACTGCACCCGGCCCCAATCAAATTTTATAATTTTCTTTCTTCTGCTTATGTTGCATTTTATTTGTTCTTCTTTATATAATTTCTTAAGTAGGAAGCTGAGGTCATTGATTTGAGACCTAACTTCTTTTCTAATATAGATATTTGATGCTATAAATTTTCTTTCTTTTTTTTTTTTTTTTGAGACAGAGACTCAAGCTGTCACCCTGGGTAGAGTGCTGTGGCACCACAGCTCACAGCAACCTTCAATTCCTGGGCTCTAGCGAGTCTCTTGCCTCTGCCTCCCAAGTAGCTGGGACTACAGGCGCCCGCCACAACACCCAGCCATTTTTTGGTTGCAGCCATCATTGTTGTTTGGCAGGCCCGGGCTGGATGCGAACCCGCCAGCTCAGATGTACGTGGCTGGCGCCTTAGCCCGTTGAGCCATAGGCGCCAAGCCGTAAAATTTAATTTCATTGTGGGAAGAGAACCTAACTGTATATGTCTTGAATCCTTTTTAATTTATTGAATCTTTAATTTATTGAAGATGGTGTATCTTGGCAAACATTCTGTGTTCTCTTAAAAAAAAAAACAAAAAAAAACATGTCGTTGTTCAGGGTTCTGTCTGGGCTGGAAGAGGCCTGGCTGCATGGCTGCCAAGACAGGTGAGGTAGTGGTGGGGGACAGTGTGCTGCTGCATACCCAGATTGGCCCTGAGCTGTGCTTTGCAGAGTTTATATAATACAAACAGTTTATGTAATAGAAATAAGTGATAGTCATAATATCAAAAGATTTATGACAACTTTCAACCCTTGCAAATCTTCTAGTCTTCAATTTGGGAAGTTGAGCTGTTTTGGGTACAACCAAGGCAAATAGTCAGCAATCAGAGCACAGGCTACAGCCTCTTTCCTCCTGGTCCAGTGGGGACACACTTCATGCCAGCAGAGGAAGTCGGGACTCAGGCCTTCTTCATGCTTGCCATCATGTCACCTCTCCCTCTCCTGTCCTAGGAGTATCTGCTCTACTAGGGAGATAGAATTTGGTGGAGCTGATATGGACACAAGGGCAGAGGTCTTGAACTTTGGACTGACCCCCTTCCTTGCTGACTAAGGCAACAAGGCAATGGGCAGGTGATCCTGGGATAGACCAAGTCACACTGTGATGAAGCAATGTGGAAGAAACCAAACCCCAGGTTGTAAATGCTGGTGGGAATGCAAACAAAATTATTAAAAGGAAATTGAATAAATAGCACATGTCTGTTCAGTGCTGAAGTTTGAGCCCTACTTCAACACAAACTGATGAGCTTTACTTTAATTAATTTTTAAAAGAGCTTGAAGAGTTCCATAAATATTACTTTGGAGAATGTCCACACTCTTACAGCAACTGTGTGAGCCGTTAGGTTAAATACAGCTATTTTAACACACACAGGTGTTTTCTTCAGCCTCACAGGACCAGAGTATCAGCTTAGGAGCTCCAGGACACGCAGTGGAGTCAGCCCTGCCCTCCTGACCATATTCTTAGGAAGGTCATGAGCATCCCAGGGGAGCCGGGAGAAGTGCCACAAACTGGGCTAAGGGGCTAAAATAACAGAAATTTATTCTCGTAATTCAGGAGGTCAGCGTCTGGAACCAGGACCAGGGTACCAGATGTGCCTGCCCCTCCTGGTGGCTCCAGGTGCCCCTGGGCTTGGGGACATACGGATCCTCTCTATACATGTCTCGTGTCTCTCCTCCTCCCATAAGGACACAGCTATGGCCCTGTCTGTGCAGCTTTGCCCCCATGTTTTCAGCCCATGGTCAGCTGTAGTCCAAACATGCTACATGCTGTCATGTGCTGTGGGCCATTGCTGACTTAGATGCACTCATGTGACACCACAGCAGTGTCAGGTGGATTGCAAGGGGCAGCTATGCAGATTGTGCACAATTCAAAACTCAAAATGTTTCTCCCTGGAATTTTTCATCTACATGACAATGTCCACCTCATCTCCTCACATAGGCATTGTATCTTCTCACATCATCACCATAAGGGTGAGTAGGGAGCAAGAAGATATTTTGAGAGAGAGGTAGAGACCTCTCACATTCACATAAGTTTTTTGGGGGGGGCGAGTTTGTTTTTGAGACTGAGTCTCACTTCTGTCACCCTGAGTAGAGTGCCATGGCATCACAGCTCACAGCAACCTCAAACTCCTGGGCTTAAGCAATCCTTCTGCCTCAGCTTCCCCGGTAGCTGGGACTACAGGTGCCCACCACAACACCTGGCTAATTTTTTTTTTCTATTTTTAGTAAAGACAGCGTCTTGCTTAGTTTGGTCTCAACTCCTGAGCTCAAGTGGTCTTTCCACCGTAGCCTCCCTGCTAGGGAGGGAGCTAATCCTGTTAGGGTTACAGGCGTGAGCTACTGTACCTGGCCTCACATAACTTTTAATATAGTCTGTTGTTACAATTGTTATATTAGTTATGGTGTTAATCTCTTACTGTGACTAATTTATAAATTAAACTTTATCACAGGTATATATATACAGGAAAAAATCATAGTGTCTAGGGCAGGGGTGTCCAACCATTTTCTCTCTCTTTTTTCATTGGAAGAATAAGAGCTTGGGCTCCTGGACCATACATATAATACATAAACACTAAGGAAAGCTGACTAGCAAAAAAAAAAAAAAAAGTCCATGCATACTTTTCATGATGTCCAACACCACAGATAAGGAAAAAAAAATCCCCACAGAGTCAGCATGCAGTCCATGGGCCCCAGGTTGGATACCTTTTTTTTTTTTTTTCAGTTTTTTTGGCCAGAGCTTGGTTTGAACCCACCACCTCTAGCATATGGGGCTAGCGCCCTATTCCTTTGAGTCACAGGCGCCACCTCAACACCCTTTCTTTATAGAGAATAGGCGAATAGCTTAAATTTCTGTTTAAAAGCCAGGAATAGGATCTTAGACCACTGCCTCTGTAAAACTAAATCCAGGTGCAATACATCAGCTTGGTCACATTCTTAGAATTCATGAGAAGATGGCCAGGCACAGTGTCTCATACCTGTAATCTCTGGGAGGCTGAGGCGAGTGGATCCCTTGAGCTCAGGAGTTTGAGACCAGCCTTAGCAAGAGCAAGAACCATCTCTACTAAAACAAAAATTAGCTGGGCATTGTGATGGGCACCTATAGTTCCAGGTACTGGGGAGGCTGAGGCAGGACAATCACTTGAGCCAAGAGTTTGAGGTTGCTGTGAGTTATGATGATGTCATGATGCCCTACTCAGGGCAACAGAGTGAGTCTCAAAAAAAATTTTTTTAAAGCACAAGAAAAGTCAGCTGCCCTCTGTCATACTCTGGTTTGAGATGGACAGATTAGATATTCCTGCACTCTGCAGACAAGGAGCTGCACTGCTGTGCAGATGGGTATGCATTGTAGCATCAGGACTTGAATACCTGCTTCTCTCTGGGCATAGCACGTGTGAGCAAGTGTGGGCTCCCTGGGGATGTGGAATCCAGAGCTCTTCTGGTTCAAAAACAGAGCCGCCACAGCAGAGGTGTCTCCTGTTGTCCTCAAGGGCAGGAGTGTGTTCTGAGAAAAAGCATCTGTGCTATCATCCTGGTGTCATTACTTGGTGTGTCCTCCCCCTTCTCCCCTGCTACTCTCGAGTCTAAGGTTACCACTGCCTGTTTTCCTGTCATGGGAGGCTCCCAAGCAGGTAGCAGGGAGCAGGCTTGGTCCATAAGGTGAAGCTGCTTCAGTGGGTGTTGATGTCACTGGTCTCTGAACAACCAGCATGCCATCAGCCCATCGGAATAGGTGAGAAGCAGCTGCCTACGTTCAGACCAGTGACAGGAAGGGCAGAGTCTGGCTGAAACCCCTTCCCGTTCCAGACCTGCATGGTTTGGAGCAGGTGCCTTGTACACAGATGCACAGATGGGCCTGGTGCCAGCTTCTCTTATGAGAGAGAAAGGTCACAGCTGAGGAGGTCTGGTCAGAGTTGCCAAGCCCCACGTGCAGCCCTGACGGCACAAAGATTGGCATGTTTCAGGGCCAAGAGTGAGCTAGTGATGTCTAGGGGTTTACAAAATAGGTGCCTTATTGAAATTATGCCCATTGTGCCTGTGTTTTGCCCAGGGTGGTATGGCAGCCCTGGGAAACCACTGTGTCCTACAGGCAGGTGCAGAGTCTGGAGCCTCCCTCTGTCCTCTAAGTGCCAGGGGAGGAGAGGAGCAGGAGCACCCTGCCAGGCACACTCAGGGCCTAGGAGGAGGAGAAGGGGGAGGACCACGCTGCCAAGCTTGCTCAGGTCCTGGGAGGAGTCTATACACAGCTATTGCTGATGTTCTTTGGGTAACACAACAGCTGTGTTTGCCTTCTGTTTGCTTTTCCAATTTTCCATCTCTCCTATGCCAATATTTTGTACTTTATTATTAGTAGTAAAAAACTGTTTTAGTTTTTAAGTAGGCAAAATGTTCCTGTGGTTCATAAGTAGGGTGGCATGAAATGAAAGCTATGCAGCTAGCAGGTACTTCCCCAGACTACCATTTGCTGCCCCTCTGACTCTACATCAGGGAAGAGGCAGGCATTCAAATTATAAAGGAAGAAATAAAATTATCTCTATTTGCAAATGGTGTGATTTCATGTATAGAGAATTACAAATAATCTACTAAAAACCCTTCTAGAGCTAATAAACATGAAGTTTCAGGGTACAGGACCAATACACAGAAATGAATTGTAGTTTTTTACACCATCAAAGAATAATCCAAAAACAAAATTAAGGAAACAATTTAATTACAATAGCATCCAAAATAAAATACCTAGGAATAAATTTAACAAAGGAAGAGAAAGATTTGTACACTGGAAATTATAATACATTACTGAAAGAAATTTAAGAAGCCCTAAACATGGAAAAACATCTCATGTTCATGGGTTGGAAGACTTCGTATTAAGGTGGAATGCATCCCAAAGTAGTCTACAGATTCAATGCAATTACCATCGAATTTCTAATGCCTTTTTCAGAAATGAAAAAGCCATCCTCGATTTTATGGGGAATTTTAAGAGATCCAGAATAGCTAAATGATATCAAAAAAGGACAAAGTTGGAGACTCAGTTCGTTCAGACTGCTATAACAAAATACCTCAGACGAGGTAATTTATAAACAGTTTAAATTTATTACTCACAGTTCTGGGGACACAGAAGTCCAAGATCAAGGTGCCAGCATATCCAGTGTCTGGTGAGGCCTGTTCCTCAGAGACAGTGTCTTGCCTTCTCTGTGCCCAAACATGATGTCAGGGCAAGGGGCTCCCTTGAGCCTTTCTCAAAAGGGCACTAATCCCATTCAAGAGGGTAGAACCCTTAGGACAATCTCTATCTCTTAATATCATCACCATGAGGGCTAGGTTTCAACTTATGAACTTTGGGGGGACGCAAACTTTTGGACCATAGCAGATGATTCATACTTCTCAATTTCAAAACTTATTACAAAGCTACAATAATGGAAATAGTGTGATACTGACATAAAGATAGACATGTAGACAAGTGAAATTAAAATGAGAGTTTGAAATGGACCCAAATATCTAGGGCTAGTAATTTTTATGAGGATGCCAAGACCATGCAATGGGGAAAGAACAGGTTCTTCAACACATAATTCTGAGACAACTGGGTCACCATATGAAAATGAGTGAAGTGGGGAGGTGCCCATATCTCAGTGGGTAGGGTGCCAGCACATACAACGAGGCTGGAGGGTTTGAACATAGCCAGGGCCTGCTAAATCAACAATGACAACTGCAACAAAATAAAATAGCTGGGCGTTGTGGTGGGCACCTGTAGTCCCAGCTACTCAGGAGGCTGAGGCAAGAGAATGGCTTAAGCCCAAGAGTTTAAGATTGCTGTGAGTGACACCACAGTACTCTACCCAGGGTGACAGCATGAGACTCTGTCTCAAAAAAAAATAAAAAGAGTGAAGTGGGACTCACCTCACTCTATGTACAAAATTCATTGTAAATGGATTGATGGCCTTAATAAAAGAGCTAAAACTATAAAACTATTAGAAGAGAAGGAGTATAAATGTTTGTGACTTTGGATTTATTGATGGATTCTTTGGTTTTGCCACCAAAAACACAGACAACAGAATTAAAAAGTAGATAGGTGAGACTACATAAAATTAAGAACTTTTGTGCATTACAGGACCTTCTAAAGAAAGTGAAAAGATAACCTACAATCTGGGAGAAAATACTTGTAAAACATATATCTGATAAGGGTTTAGTATCCAGAATGTATACAGAACCTCTAATAACTCAACAACAAGAAGACAACCCAATTTTAAAATGAGCAAAAGACTTGACTAGATATTTTTCCAAAGAAGATATACAAATGGCTAACAAGCAACATGAAAAGATGTTCAATATCATTTGTCATTAAGAAAATGCAAATCAAAGCCACAATGAAATACCACTTCATACCCCTGAAGATGTGTAATTTTTTCTAAGTGGAAAAAGGTAACAATGTGAAGAAATAGGGACCCTCACACATTACTGGTGAGGATGTGGAAGGTGCAGCTATTGTGGAGAATGGCTTTGTGGTTCCTCAAAAATAATTAGACACAGAGTATCATATGACCCAGCATTCTACTCCGGGGTATACCCAAAAGAAATGAAAATATCTCCCTATAGAACGGCAGTTCTCAACCTGTGAGCCGCGACCCACAGGAACCGTATTAAAAGGCCTCAGCATTAGGAAGGTTGAGAACCACGGCTATAGAAGATTGTGTATGCAAATGTTTACATCCACATTATTCATAACAGCAAAGGGTGGAAACAACCCAAATGTCCACCACCAGAGGAATGATAAACAAAGTGGGCTGTATCCATACAGTGGATCTGTAAAAAGATCTATAAAAAGGAATGAGCCTTGAAAGTATTGTTCCCAGCAAGAGAAGGTGGTCACAGAAATTCACATGCTGTATGCAGAAAATCTAACCCACAGAAACATGGCCTGGGGTGTGGGGGGCTGTGCTAAGTGGGCACCACGTGTTTTTCTTGAGTGATAAGTGTTTCAAAGCCAGAGAGAGGCCGCAGTTGCTCAGACTGTGAGTACATTGAATGCCCCTAGGAATTGTATACTTTAAAATAGTTAGTTGCTTATTTGAGTTTCACCTCAAGAAATATATGTTTTTTTTTTTTTTTTTTTATAGAGACAGAGTCTCACTTTATCGCCCTGGTTAGAGTGTCGTGGCGTCACACTGCTCACAGCAACCTCCAGCTCTTGGGCTTAAGCGATTCTCTTGCCTCAGCCTCCCTAGTAGCTGGGACTACAGGCGCCCGCTACAGCGCCCGGCTATTTTTTTGTTTTGTTTTTGCAGTTCGGCCGAGGCTGGGCTTGAACCCGCCACCTTCAGTATATGGGGCCGGCGCCCTACTCGCTGAGCCACAGGAGCCGCCCGAAATTTATGTTTTAAAAACGCATTGTATTTGCAAAAGACTCTATCTTTACAAGCTGTTGAGGCTATTTCAGCTCATAAAGCAAACTGCCTTATCTCCACTTCCCTGGATGGTCTGTGTTTCTGCTCTGAGGCCACAGTCAGGCCTCCAGGAACCAGATCTCTCTGGGTCTGAGTGGGGCAGAAGATCCCACCTGTTCAGTCTGTCCCCAGAACTTGGAAAAGCATCACACCTTCTGTCTTCTTAGACCCTGGACCTCATATCACTCCTTGCTGTCTTGGGCTTTCAACCTTCTGTCTGACAAAATGTGGTTCTGTTTACCCATGAGGAAGCGGCCCTGTCCCGCTTGCGATGTGGCTGCTCTGGGCCATCCATGGGACTCTGCTTGCTCTAGCACAGTCAATCCTCCTGGCTGCCCACCCTCCCTTCACCCTCATTCCCTCCCCTCTCTGTAGAAGGCCTGGCAGTTGCTTGTAAGAAACAGCCCAGCCCCCATGCCACATAAGTCTTCTCTGCTGGTCCTGCCTGTCTCCAAACGTACCACTGCTCCTCTATCCTGGGCGTTGAGTCCTGTTCGCTCCCGCTCCACAATTCCTAATAATCATGACTAAGTGTGAAGAAGGGTCCTGTCTGCATTTCCCAGGCCAGACATGTGTCACACTTTCGATCTGCAGGGGAGGTCCCTGGCTCAAGGTGGCTGTTCCATAGCACTAGCCTCTCCAGATGGACATAGCTGCCTGCCAAGTCCAGCTCAGTCAATCTCCTGGAAAATTCCCCCAAAAGACTCTGAAAACACACTGGACATGCTGTCCATTAGAGTTACGAAAGCCTGGGACCATTTTTTGCTGATAAAAGAATGTGTCCTGTGCTCTGCGGTGACCCACAAAGCTCCACGGAGGTTCTTGGAAGAAAACCTCGGTGTTCCTCCAGATATTTTGAAATGTTAACCCTACATGTGGCCCAGAATATTTTAAAGGCAAATGGCATTTTGTTTATTCTTTCAAGCAATGATTACTTGTCACATCCTCAGGCCAAAATGTCACATCCTCAGGCCAAAAGCTTGCTCAGTGTAATTCCCAGGCCCATTTAAGCCCTGGGGGTCCTGGCCTTGATCAGGGTTCCCACCTCAGTCATTGTCTGTGGCTGGGCTGCATTCCTGGCCTGAAGGCTGCTGACTTTTGTTTTTATAGCTCTTTCAAGGGACTGAGCCAGAGAAAAAAGTCTTGGCCAGAGACTTTTGTTTTCCAGAGGAGGGGTAGGGACCCTGGTGATCATACCCAGGATGTGGCCGGCCCAGGGAGCATGGCCCAAGGGGAACGCGAAGGTAAGTGCTCAAAAGACAGCATCTTCAGGCCCCAGCATCTCCAGGCTGCCAGTCCTCTTCCAGCTTCATTTTCTCCCTCTGTAGAATGGAAACAGAAAGGCCTACCTACCTGGCAAGGTGGCCTAGAGTGTAGGTGCTAACTCGCAGAAAGCCTTGCTGGCTGCATTATCACATCTTAAATGGGACGCTTCACTTTATGAGCTCTCTGACACTCTGTGCTTCCTACCAAGGTCCATTTTCTCCATGGCCCCTGGTGCTGACATCATGGGCCATATCCTAGGTCATTGTGCCCCTCCACTTGGCCTGGCAGGGGAAAGGCTGGTTGCCGAGGCGACCATAAGTGGATGTGGGCAGAAGCTGAGGGTTGTGCCGCAGCCAGGACCTGTGAGATCTGCAGCTGGATGCTGGCCTAGAGACCTGGTAGGGCTGCCCAGCCTGCACTCTGGCTCTCAGCGCCCAGGATGAGCAGAGTTTGCCAGGCACAGGGAGGAAAGCAATCTTCAGGGGTGGGGGAGCTGTGTCCTGTGTCCCCCAGGGCACAAGAGAATGGCTATGGCCACCCTCCAGGGGCTGTTGTTGGGGACAGTGAGCAATGCCCTGAGGTGCTATCCTCCCTTCCTGCTCCCTACACCTGGCTGGCCCGGGACCAGGAGTTAGGGGAGCTCCGCTTATGCCTTCAGCCGTCCAGTCGTGTCCCAAATGTGAGCCACCTATGTCCTGCTGTGAGCACGCAGCATGTCAGGGTGGGCAGGACTCTGGGGCCTAGTAGGTCAGGGGAGTGTGACAAGATTACAAAACAGTGAGAATTATCTTGGCTTCTAGCAACCCGTCACCAAAGCCCTCGCCTTAGTCCAAGTGAGCTCAGGCCGATGGTGTCCTGTGTCTTCCTGGGCATTTGGGATGGACAGGATGAGAGTGTTGGGCCTGTCGAGCGGTGGTAGCACAGATTGTGGCTATAGCACTGGCCTGGGGGTGGGCCCACACTGCCACACCAACGTTGTCACTTGCCAAATGGCCCATCCTGCTAGCAGCCCCCTCAGATCTGGACAACCCTCCCCTGTGACCTTTGTCCTGATGTCACTGGAGAGCCCCAGTGTCCTTAATGCCAAGTCCACAGCTCTGCCACCCCCTCGGGCCAGGCTGGGGGGGATGAGGTAGGGCTGCCCGACCCTGCTGGGATGGGGGCAGTGGCATGGAGCAGAATTTGTGGACAGCATGTTGGGCTAGAGAGGAGCCCTGTGGTCCTGGTGCCTTTGTGCCATATTCCTGGAGGCCCTGGACACTTCCCGCATTGTGGCACCTGGAAGACACTCACTGTCCCCCTGGGCTCAGGACCAGAGGGCTGCGTGGATCTGCTGCCAACCACAGGGTGCTCAGTCAGTGCACCCACCAGACCTCACTATGGTTCTCAGGGAAAGGCACAGAGGCCCAGCAAGCACAAGCGCAAACTGAGAGAGTGTAGGGGTTCTCAGGGGTACTCACCTCCAAGGTCCAGGCCCCTGGAGGGCCCTAGGAGCCCAGAGCACCAGCCAGGCCGGGTCTGCCCCAGGAGAGCTGATGGTCCCTGTGAACATGATCCTTGCAGCCCAGGAACCACTGTCACTTGCCAGTGCCTAGCATAGCTACAACATGGCTTCCTCAGCCTCACATTCTCCACTGTGGAGGATAAAGTGGCCTGGAGACTAAATGTGGTAACACACAGGCTTTAGCACAGGCCCCGAGGCAAGGACAGAGGACAGTGGCCTGGCCCCACCTGGGGAGACCTGGAAGGCCAGTCAGTTTTCCAGGCTGCCTGCCACAGATAAGATGGGAGGGTCTCAGCCAGCAGGGGTCAAGGCCAGAATGGAGATGTGGTCTCTGTGGAAAGCACAGTGGGGCACTGAAGGCTCATGTGGGGTGAGGTGGGGGCAGGTCAGGGAGGGAGGCAGTTTATATGTCCACATATGTTGCTATTTCTACAAAATGACCATGCAGCAGCAATTGGGTGAGGTTCCAAGACGCGGCCACACCCACAGCTGCCTCGAGGCCCTCATGGAGGTGACCTACACATCTTTTGAGCTCCTCTTATCTCCAGATCATGCACTGATCCCTGGACCAACAGGATGAGACACCCTCAAGGTCACCCAGGGTGACTACAACCAGGCCCATGAGCACAGGTGCCCTGGACCACCCATGGCCCCTTTCTAGACAACGCCTGCTCCTGACCTGGGCTCTCCTCTGCCTCCCATAACCCCTGAACCCAGAGGTCCCCCAAGGCCTGTCCCACACCACCCCCACCTGCACTGACACCCCAGTGTACCCACATGGCCCACAGTCAACACCCAAGTTAGACTGAACACAAGACATGCACAAGGGGTCAGGGGCCTCCCCACCCGCAGCAGGTCCTCCAAGCCCAGGACATGCTCCTTCCTGAAGCAGGAGAAACACAGTTTGGGGTGTTTTCTTTGCACTTTTCATAATTCCAGATGGAGGTACCAACAAGTTGGTGGCAGGGTCCCTGCCTTTGCTCCCCTGAGGGCAGAGGCAGAGAGAAGGGAGCTGTTCCCTCTTGTGCAGACCACATTCATGCCACAGAGCAGGCCCCAGTGCAGCCACAGCTTGGAAATAGCTTCAAGTAAAGGAAAGGAAGACATAAAATGGAGAGAAGCTAGTCCACTCTCCGGAGAGTGAGGCCCTCAAATGGAGGAGTGGTTTTGAATTATTGTTTGACAAGAGCTGGCTTGAGTGCTTTTCCATGAACTTTTTAGATTAGGCTAAGTGGAGTTTCTGTGGCCAACCAAACAAGGTGCCTGCCCCTGGGAGGGCCCCAGAGAGCCGATTAGGACCAGCACTGCCTAGGTTGGAGGTGTGGGCCTGCATCCCCACCACCACCCTGCCCCTCGCTGAATAGCATGAATTGTTCTGCCCTGAGTCCAACTTAGCCTAGTCGGAGGTCTTCTGGTCGCTAAAAACAAGATTCCCTCCAAGTAGACTTATGGGTAAAAAGGGAGATTAGTGGAAAAGATGCCAGAACCTCCCATCCCTCAGGGCCGCTGACCAACAGGGAGGGTAGAGCACCCCCCAGATTCAATGTGCAGGCTAGGGTAGCACCAGCTCCAGGAAACCCCAAAATGGGGGCTCAGACAGGCATTGCCACTATCTGCTGCTAGAAACAAGAGTTCACCTCTGGATCTACCTAAGTGACAATGGGACACAGCTACGGGAGGCTTGGACATGTGTGACAGCAGATGGTGTCAGAGCAGGTCCAGGCCTTGGTCAGCACCACCCCCACAGAGCCACAGTGTGTTCGGGCCAAGGAAGTCCTGTGCTCTCCCTGCAGGCCATGGCCTATGCAGGCATTTCTGTTCTCGAGGTCCAACAGCATGAGCTGTGACATATGGTCGAGCTGCCAATGGACATAAGCCAATGCTGTGGTGCTCTCAGGGTCAGGATGTGGGGCTGATTGGTGCTTGTCTGGCTTTCTCCTTGCTCTGTAACCAGGGACGGCCAGGCACCAAATGCCCCTCCAGAAGCCACATCTGGCCATGGATGCAGAAGGCCCTGGGAACTATGGAGGCCTGGCACAGACAGGCCCAACATCTGCTTTAGAGTCTCAGGGTCCACGTTATAAAATTCCCAAGGGGGTGTGCAATGTTCTCAAAAACTGGCTCAAGCATACACATTTATTATGTGGCAGTTTTTTAAAAGCCCAACTGCTGATGGGCTATGCGGACATTGACTGTATGAAAGGAACCACCTCCCAAGAGCCCATATTGCGGGTTCAAGACTAGGGAAAACTGCATGGGGGTCTGTTTGCTCGTGGGGTGGGGCACAGCAGCTGGGTCAGGGCAGAGGAACTGTCTGTTCTATGTTCTTGGCATCAAAAATGTTGATACTTATGGGTGGCTCTGACAAATGTTCCCCTTGAGTGGGAAGGGGGTCCCCTTGTGTGGGGTGGGGTCTCCTTGACTGGGGCAGGGTCTCCTCAGGAGGGTGGGGTCTTCTCAGATGGGGCAGGGTCCCCTCGGGTGGGGCAAGGGTCTCCCTGTATTGGGTAGGGGCCCCCTTGAGGCAGAAGTGTGTGCTGAGCAGGAGTCTGGGAAACAAGGGACAGACCAAGGAGGGAATTGTTCAAGGGGCTGCACTCAGCCATGGGCTTTTGGTGTTCACCCTGAGGAGGATGGTAGAGTCCCCCTTCATGGGTCTGTGGTGGAGGGAGGAAACCACTAGCCAGGCAGGAGTTCCAGGGAGAGGGGTGTGAGCAGCCCTTGCCCATTCAGACTGGGGGGGGAGTCCCAGCTGGAGGCCATCAGATCACTGAGGCACATTGATCATTGAGATACAGTGACTGGTCTGCCTGCTCCATGACCCCTGAGTGTTCCCTCTGTGCAGTGGGTCCTCCCTTTCTCCCTCCCCAGGGCCCCTGAGTGTCCACTCTGTGCAGTGAATCTTCCCTCCCTCTCCAGATCTCTGAGTGTCCCCTCTGTGCAGTGGGTCCTCCCTCCCTACCCCAAGGGTGCTGTCAACATCTGTCTGTGCTCCCCAGGAGTCCCCAGAACCTTGTGTCCTGGGGTCTGTGCCCCAAGGCACAATTAGTGGCAACTGAGCTTGAGGTAGAGAGCAGAGAGGATCACTGCACTCCATTGCCAGCCTAGGGCCCAGCAGGTAATCACCAGGAAGGTGTTCTTCCTCAGTGGTCATGCTGTTCACCCTCGTGCCTCAGAGGTTGGCCCAGCAATTCTTACCTGGTTCCCACTTAGAGGTTCTTTTTGGTCATTCCTGGTCACCCTTCCAGTTATCTTGGCATCCCAGTCAGAGCACCTGTGCCCTAAGGGCCCCTAGGACTGTCTCCACACGCCACCAGTGGGTTTAGGGACGAGCTGAGACCAGAGCTCTGGGGAAGGGGCAAGAGGGTCCCTGATATCTGGAAGGCACAGCTGGCGCCAGCCCTCTCTGCTCATATTCTGGCACCTTGAGACCCTCAGCAGCTACAGGGAAGGCCTGGACACCCGCACTGCCTTCCCAGTGTCCCTGGGGCGAGCACTCAGGAGCTGGGGCTGTCCATGGTTGAACAAGTTTCATCCTTGCTTTGTATTTCTGTGGTCACATGGGAAGGATGATGGGGTGGTTTCCACACAGCTGCCAGCCCTGGGCCTCCATGTGCTGAGGAGAGTCTTCCCACAGGGCCCCAGGGGCAGGGCCCTTAGGATCTCCAAGGCAAGCAGGGCCCTGCGAGCCATACATCCACATTCACCCTCCTAGTGGCAGCCCAGTCAGACGTCTGCTCTCCAGCCTGTCCTTTAGTGACAGAGGGTTAGGACTCAGCCTTTCTCAGGGACCAGGCTCTGGGATGCTGGCCATGGCCCACCATCAAGTGGCACTAGCCTGGGGCAGTGCCTGTGGCAGAGGCACCCTCTGTCCATACCGCCCCCCATGAGAGAAGCAGCCACGACCCTGAGGGGCTGGTTCCAGCACCTCTTCATGCTGCCCTGGGCATCCTCAGGCCCCTCCATCCAGCCCACCAGCCACCTCGCATCCATGCTACACTGTGCATCTCCACAGCACTGACCTTCGAGGGCTGCTGGGAGAACTGGTGGCTGGAACCGAGGAAATTTGGCCAGGTGGGGCTGGGGGCACCGACTGGAAGGGGCTCAGCCAGCCCCAAGGGCCACCTCCCAGGTGGGCCCTCACGGTGGGTACTGCTGACCTTTAAGGTCAGTTTTCAACATGGTTTACTTCTAAGAAACTCCATGTGGCCACATGAGCAGTGCTCAGAAAAGAGTCTGGTGCTACCAAACCACTGCTCATGGGGCACACTTTGTAATGGATGAGCCTTATAAAAGTAAGAAATTGTGGTGTGATGTGACCCTGATCTTGTCTCTACAGAACTCCACATGCAGCCCTGTCCGTGGAGATTCCATGGAGCAGGTACCAACTCTGCCTCCTAGCGCTTCAGGTAACGAGGCAGCTTAAATGCCACATAAAACTTCGTGGGGAGGCAGCATCGTGGGGGGTGTTTGGGGCCATGAACAGGACGGCTGTGCCTGCCCAGCTTGGGGGCCTCAGGGCTAGGTGTCTTCTCCAGGATGGGTGCACCTGTCAGCCTCTCTCCCCTTCTGTTGTCTGTGTAGCAGAGCCAAGGAGACCACTTCAGTCTGGGTCATCAGCCCGTCTCACAAAGCCATGAGAATGTCAGTGCCCTGCAGGACTGAGCAAGCCCCCAGGACAGGGGTCCTCAGTGTCAGGGCCACCTGGGTTCCTGGTAACCACTGGGCAAGGGGAGGCTGTGGGATACCCCAGTGCAGGCCATGTGGTTTTCCCTCCCTGAGCTCCCATGTCACCTGATGTCACACTAGGCACATGAATGGGACCCCTGTGTGGTCCACTCAGCTGAATCTGACCCCCGTGGGGCTGCTGAGCACCCCTGCCCCAACAGCAACCAGCTCCTGTGCAAAGGCAACTTCTGATGCCACTGAGGGCACCACTTTCTTGCGATCCTCAGGGGCCTCCTTCTCCCCACAGCTCCTGAGCTCCCAATTATCCCTGCCAGGGACCACCACCTGTCCACCCTGGCTGCTGACAGCCACTATCCATGGCTCCGAGCTCCAGCCCAAGACCCCTAAACCAGTCCTCCAGACCCCCAGGCTCCCCACTTGCCCCCCAGCCTCTAGCACAGCTGCCAGCCCCCCAGGCCCCAGCCCAGCAACTGTCATGTGCCCTCAGCAGCATTTGGGACAAGCCTGTCCTCCCTTGGGAAGAGGAAGCAAGGACGGCTGCAGGTCACATCCTATAAATGGCCCCTGCTCTCTGGGAACCTCCTGCATGGACTGAACCTCCACTGAACTGGGCTCAGCCATTGGGGTACCCAGAATTGAGGCTTGGACCAATGGCACGTGGAACTTTGTCTACAGACCCCTGGGTCATCTGTGTGCCTCTGGTCACTCCTGCACCCTGTAGGCCATGGCAGCAGAACCCAGGCCCAGGAGCTCAGGTGTGGGAGTAGCAGGCAGAGACACCACTGGGGGCTCCTCCCTTGGACACCATGACTCAACCCAGGCAGGCAGAAGGAACACAGTTATACTGATCTTTGAGGAACCTGGTCCAGAGCCCAACTAAAAGTCAAATGTGTACTGATTTTGGGAAGTTCACATTCTAAACCTGCTACCGTTAACCAAGCTACAATGTGGACCAAGGAGAAGGGTCTCTGTGTCCTAGAGGCTTGGGCAGGTGGGTGGACAGACAGACAAACATTGGTATTCTCAGTGCCACAAGTGTAGGAGCCACCTCCTCTTACCTAGCCAGGAGGACAAACCAGCTATTTTCCTGGAAGCTTCTCAGGGTGTCCCTTTCTAGTTGGAGACACAGCTAGAGGGCAGTGATGAAGTTCAAACTAACTTGCCTGGTGGCCAATGACTGGAAGATCTTTGGTCTCAGTCTGGTCCATGCAGTTGGACACATCTTCGAGCCCCGGGGTGCTGCTGCATTCAAGGCTGCACTTTACAGGGTAGCCCTCAACGCCCCCTTGCACACTCAGGAGAGCTGTTCCTGGGGTCAGTTTCAATTGACCAGGAAGTAAGGACCCCCCCCCACCACCACCATGTTCTCTGTCTCCATAGATGGCATCTCCCTGCCCTGGGGGTCGACCTTTGTGGTATGCAGCCCCCTACAAAGAGTTCGCCCTCTCTGGCTGGGTGACAGAAGGGCTGAGCCTCTGTGTGTTCATCGGCACTACAGGGACAGACCTCTATGTCCCTGAGGAAATAGTTGAAGTGATGGATGTGACATCCATTGTCTGACCTCTGGGGACCTCAGCTACACCTTCGCCATAGATGCCGCGGGTCCCCTGCCCATGCCCTCCTGTGTGTGCCTGTGTGCCCACAAGGGTGCCTGCATGTGCACATGATAGAGCTCTGGGTGGGTTCTGGGCACATTCTCTGGATGGAACTGCCAATCTTCAGCCCTTTGGCCTGTGGTGGGTGGTCCGGGAGCTGCAGAGCCATATCCACACCCTCTTCCTGTGCCTTTGCCCTGCTCCCGGACCTCTTCTTCCTCCAAGTGGCTATCCTGGCTCGCACTTGAGGTCCCTGTGCACCCAGCTCCAGTGACACTTGATGATGCTCTGGCTCCTTGGGTAGCAATGTGCCACTGCCTGGGCTTTAGCATGCCCTGGCATTTCTCTCAGGTGGAGTCTCCGGGCTGTATCAGGGCCACTCCTGTGACTGTCGCCATGAATAACCCAAGCCCCCCAAAGCCAGCCTGGGGGATGGGCAGCCTGCCCAGGCCCAGCCAGAGCCACTGTTGTCTGGGTCCACCTGGTGGCTGGCTGCCCTGTGCTGGGAGTGGCCCTTCATGGTCCTGCCTCAGGTTGTAACCAGAAGAGCAAAACTGGTACATTGTGAGTGGGGGCCCGAAGGCATGTCCTTCTCTGGACTGGGGCACGTGGTTCCCCCAAGGGCAGATTGAGACACTAGTGCTGCAATTTCTGTCCTTGCCACAGCCCTTACCTGTGCCTTACCCTGCCCCCATGCTCATTGTGCTCCTGGTTCCCAGAGGAGCCTTGGTGACCCATAGATATTCCCGTACCCCTGCATGTACCCACCAACCATCTCTGGTGTCCCTGGGTATGCTGGAGGCTACACTGTTACCACCTTGTGCCTGATAAAGGCTGAGCCACCTTAGTGACTAAGGCAACTCCGTGTCCACCTCATATCCCATGGAGCCAGACGGAGGGAGGCTAGAGCCACTGAGCTGGCCGGGGAACACCTTCCCTAACACATTTATTTTGTCTTCCAAAGAGATGCCATCTTCACGCCCCAGTGGGCAGAGGCTTCAGTTGGGGCTCACAGGAGATAGTCGTGACACGTAGGCTGTCTCAGAGCAGATGGAGGGTCTTTGGCGGGAAGGAAGGCATGATCTGCACCTCGCTCTGCCCAGGCCTGGCCATCCCAGAGAAGGAAATGGAGTCCTCAGTGCCTGTCCAGGAAGAAGCTCTGGGGCACATGGCTCCTGTCCCCACCGCACCCACTGTTGCCACCGCTACTGCTTCTCAGAGCAACCATACCTGCTCCAGATAGCTACGTACTCTCCTTTGCTTTCCTCTTGGTTGTGTATGGAATGCAGCACACCCAGCTGGTCCGTGTCCTGCAGCCAAGGGGGTGAGGGGATGAGAGGGGCCCCAGCACATGACCCCTGGATGCCCTCCAACCTCCACTATGCCCACTTTCTCAAGTCTGCAGGCACCCAGGTCTTGTGGCAGCTCTGGGGTGGTACAGTGTCGGAGCCTCATGCACAGCCAGGCCCTGAGCTAGGCTCTATGCTGCCTTAAAAGCCCTGAGCCAGGAGGGACTAATGTGCCACAGCCCTTAGCTGTGCCCAGGCCAGGCTGTCAGGGGCATAGGAAAGTGGGCAAAGCAACACAAGGGGCCTGCAGGCATTCTCCTGCAATGCGGCCTCTGGAGTCCCCCACATAGCAAGGCAGCCCTAGAATGGGCCGCAATTCCCACCTCCTTTCTGGGGCCCCGGGGAGTTCAGTGACCAGGTTTGCCCACCAATTCGGGGGTGGGGGGCGCCTATTGATATCTGAGAGGAAAGCCTCATCAGGTCAGATAGAACCCAAGGTTCTAGGTCCAGGGGAGCGAAGTGGTCCAGGCCTGTGCAGAGGCCCCCAGCCCTCATCACACACCATACAGCCCAGGACTCAGCCCACCTGGTGGGTTCTCTGGGATAGCAGAGTGGTGGGGATGGGGCTGAGATCAGGAGGCAGGGCAGAGCACAAAGCCACCGAGCTGTGAGCCGTGTGGCAAATCCATCAGCAAGAAATGATGAGAAAAATAAAGCTCTGTTTGGAAAAGATCTACCTATTCTAGTTTGGAGTGTGACAAAACAATCTACCGTCCTAGTAAAAGCTAATATGACTTAGTGATGTTAGTGGACGTCAGAGGGATGAGGGAATTTCTGAAGTAGAATAGAATAAAATGGCCTCACAGAATTTCTACCCCCCAAGACATTAAAATCTGAACAAAAGGTAACACCATGACAATAATAACAGTAATTAATCAGTAGCTGCCACTTAACAAATGCAGCTTAATGCTGTGAACACCCAGAACCACCCGCCCACAGGGGCCCATTCTCACAAGGACACCCTGGCACATCCCATCCTTACCTAGAACAGTCCTACTTTTTTTTTTTTTTTTTTCCAGTTTTTTTTTGGCCAGGGCTGGGTTTGAACCCGCCACCTCCGGCATATGGGGCCGGCGCCCTACTCCTTTGAGCCACAGGTGCCTCCCCATTTATTTGGGATGATTTTAAAACTGTTTCTACATTGTTTCAGTTATTTAAAATGACTGTGTATAAGTTTTACAAATTCAATACAGCCAATTTGTCTTTGAAGAAAACCTGTAATAAGTAGGCCAGAGGTGGTGGCTCACATCTGTAACACCAGAACTTTGGGGGGCCCGGGTGGGAGAATCACTTGAGCCCAGGAGTTTTGCAACTACCTGGGCAACATATCAAGACCTTATCTCTAAAAAAAACTTAAAAATTAGCTAGACGTGGTGGTGCACGCCTATAGCCTCTGCTGAGGTGGGAGGATCCTTGAGCCCAGTGAACTGTGATGACACCACTACACTCCAGCCTGAGTGATAAAGAAAGATCCTGTCACTAAAAATAAAAATAAATAGAAAATAAAATTTAAAAATCTGTAATAAGCCAAAGCATTAACATAGCTATTCATTCTGAGTGTTGGGAATTTGGATCCTTTCAATTTTCTTCCTTGTGTTTCCTTGTATTATTTGTTTAAAATACAACAAAATGGATCCATGGAACCCTTCAGTGGGCCCAAAGTGAGTGTCTTGCCCACTCATGGCTAAGGGACTCACCATATACTGCACAATATCTGTCCAGTGGGGAGAGAGCTGTCGGGACAAATGTATCCTCCCCCCTGGAAGGCTCCACCCTGGGCTTGAACCCTGCTGTAAGAGGGGCTGTTTGGCCACAACACCAGCCATATGTACAGGGCCCTCCACTGCCCCCACAGCCCAAGTCTGTGGCCTCTGCTGCTAGAAACCAAACAGGAGAAGCGGCACCACCACCTGCCACCTCTCTTCCCCGATCAGGTCCTTTGCTGGCTGATGTGTGAGAGAACATGCCTGGTTATGGGGCAGAGGGCTCTTTGTGAAAGTGCCCTGAGTCCTTAGCAGGTCTGGTGCCTATTGCCCAATCCTAAGCCCCTCCAACCCTGGTAAATGCTGCCTCGGCACCACCCAGGAAGAAGTTGGGAGGCACATGAGGCACATGAGCATGGTGGGCCCACAAGAAGTGGAGGGAATGTCTCTCTTACTCCCACCCAGTATGAACCAACAAACATCACTCACTCATCTTCTGACAAATCTCCTATGTCCATCGGGGACCGCTTTTCTTCCTTCATGGTACACGTGGCCACCTGCAAAGAATAGCAGAAGAAGTTGTCAACCATAGGCACTAAGGCCTGACCTGCTGGAACTGCCAGAAGAGCAGGCAAGGAACGGAGACAGGGCATGCAGAGGGGGCCCAGAGATGGGGATGGGACACAAAGATAGAGACAGGTCATGGAGAAGGGTATAGGGAGGGGCATGGAAGCAGGGCATAGAGACTACTTTGGCCCTGCATGACTTCCCACTGGACAGGGTTTTGTTGAGTGGAAATTTCCAGTTAGGGAAAACTGACTAAGGTATTGCACCATGGCCCCTAGATCATAGATTAGGAGATGTGCTCTGTTAATTCCAACTCTCATACTGGCTGGTTCAACTAGAGTCCTTGGAATTCTGTACTCCATGAGTAGCTTTGTGAGGATTAATAACCAGCTCTCTTTGCCTTATGGTATGTTCTGAAAGAAGAAAGGATATCTGGAAAATAACTGACCCCCAAAGCAGAAGTCTAAACTTGCTGAAAAAGAACTTTAAGAAATTTTCCAAAAGATGACTGATTATTACAGCTGAAAAATGGAGGAAGAAATCCCAGATACTTTTGTTGAAAGGGCTCAGACAGGCCACTCGGTCAACCACCACTTTTTATAGATAATAGTGATGATGGTGATGATTACGATGGTGATGGTGATGATGGTGGTGATGATGATAATGGTTATGATGGTGATGGTGATGATGGTGGCGATGGTAATAATGGTGGTGATGGTGATGATGATGGTGATGGTGATGGTGGTGTGATGATAATGGTAGTGATGATAGTGATGATGATGATAATCATGGTGATGGTGAGAATGGTTATGATGGTGATGGTGATGATAGTGATGATAATTGTGATGGTGGTGATGATGATGGTGATGAAGGTCGTAATAATGATGGTGATGGTGGTGATGATAATGATGGTGATAGTGGTGGTGATGATGGTGGTGAGGATAATAATGGTGATGATGGTAATGATGATGGTGATGGTGGTGAAGTTGGTGATGGTGATGATGATGGTGATGGTGGTGATGATGGTGATGATGGTGGTGGTGGTAGTGATGGTGGTTATGATGGTGATGATGGTAGTGATAATAGTGATGGTGAGGATAGTGATGGTGGCGATGATGATGATGGTAGTGACAATGGTGATGGTGATGATAGTGATGGTGGTGATGATGGTGATGATAATGATGATGGTGGTGGTGATGGTGGTTGTGGTGATGATGATAGTGGTTATGGTGGTGGTAATAATGGTGATGATGATGATAGTGGTGGTGGTGGTAATGGGGGTGATGATGATGGTGGTGGTGATGGTGGTATGGTGATGGTGGTGGTGATGATAATGATGGTGATGGTGATGATGCGATGGTGGTGGTGTGATGATAATAGTAGTGATGATTGTGGTCATGATAGTGATGATGATGATGACAATACTGAGATTATGTGGTTATAAGAAACTGTTGAGAACTTTATAAAACAACCCTGGAGTGTAGGTGCTAACCGAGGCACAGCGAGGTGTAAGCTATTAGAGCATTTGCTGGCAGAGCCACTCATCAACCAAGACCAGACCTTCTGATACCCAGGTCTGTGGTATTTTTCCCACCCCAACATGACCCACAAGATGTTCTGGGGGCCTTTGGATACCCTGAGGGTTGATGCAGGCCCTAAAGTCTCTGATACTGCCAGAAAGTATGCAGGTTGGCATTAGGGAGGGAGAGGGAAAGGTGAAGATGTGCCCCTCCCAAGGCCTGTCCCAAACATCACGGACCCCTCCAGAGCCACTGGCCCTGCCCCCTGCTCTAGCACATGCTGGTCATGGTGCAAGTTCCTGGATAGGTCTCTTGGGCCTAGCCTGAAAAGTGCAGGTTCTTTCCCAGTGAGTGCTATAGCTTTGCGTGTTTGAGGGGTTTTGTCTTTACCTCCTCAGCACAGTCTCCCAGATCAATCTCCACAAACACAGATGGTTTCTGTGAATGGAAACCAAAGAGGTGTGGGTGGCAGGCTTGGGTGAGCAAGGGAGGAAGGCGCCTTAGCTGCCCAGAGTGTGTCTCCAATGGCAGCACTTTAGTCAACTCCAAAGAAATATCTGGGGTAAGGGACTTCCCAAAGCCCTGGAGTCAAACCCAGGATCATGAGCTACACAGCCCTAGCCAATGTGCCCAGCTCCACATCCATTCCCCACACAAGGTTCAGGAGGGGGATAAAAGCCGCCTTCCTTCACAAAGTAGCCTTGAGAACACAGCACAGCACTGACACATCTCTGGCCAACACTAGGGTATGGGCTCAGGTTCTTCTGGGCCCTAGTCATACTGAGGGTACCCCTCTCAGGTCACGCAGTGTGGGGGGAGTAGTATACCTGGGGTCGAGCAAAGAGGCACAGAGCTTGGATTCTGACTTCTCTAGGGGCAGGGATCTCAGTTCTACACTATAGCATGGTGGCTGCTGGGATGACCCCAGCCAAAGTCCACAGCAAGCTTGTGGCCCAGTGGGACTCGTGCCTGGACAGGCCTCCCCATCTTACTTTGGTTACTAAAGTGAAGAGCTCTTGCCTCCTCTTCCAGAAGGCCATTTAGCTTTACGAACTCTGGCTCCTGCTCCTGAAAGCCCAAAGATATCAAACAGGTAAGTAAAGTTAGGACTCTGAGGCAGGGGACAAAAATGTGTGGTGGTTGGGCAGTGCCAGACCTTGGCCTCCTGGGGGTGACTGTCCACGCACTCGCCTTCCTGTTCCCCTGCAGTGCTGGCCTCAGAGTCACTCTTCTCAGCCTCTGGTCTCATGTTCCCATCCTCAGGGTCCACCTTCCCAAGGGCAGCCTTGTCCTTCCCCTCCTTGTTTTCCACGGGGTTTCCCTGCCTGCAGGAGACATACAAAAGCTGGTCTGGAATTGGTGACATCCATCCCCCCTCCTGCTGTCACCATGCTGGGCTCTGGGTGTCTGGGGACTGTGTGAGCCTGGGAGGGTCTCACTAGGCAGAAAGGTCTGCATGACATGGGTCTAGTTGGAGGGGATAGGAATGGCCCCTGTATGTCTTTGGTACACAGCTGAACTGGGCTTATTTCAAAAGCAAGGGCTGAGCTTGCCCTGGTGTGAAGATGTGGCCACCTTTGCAGCCAGTACCCTTCTGGCTCCATGTAGTGCCAGGCAGGCTATGCAGAGCCACGGGTGGGCTGGGCTCTGTCTGGGCCTGCCGCTGTTCACACCAGCCTGGCTGGATGAGCCCAGGGCCATAGGCATCCTCCCGGCCTCCTCACCACCAACCACCAGCAGCCACTGGCCTTGGGGTCCTGCTGGCTCCCAGCCTTGCCAATGTGAGCATACACTCAGCCACACCACCACAACTTCCCTCCTGCTCTGCCCTGCTCCAGGCTGCCTTCAGCATCCTCTTTCCACACCTGGGCTCCTGACCCGTATCAACTGGCTGCACTTATGGTGCCTTCTGGGACCAGTTCTCTCCTTGACCAACTCAAGGGAAACCATTTGTACAAGGGTGACTGGCCCCTATTGGTGCCTGGTGCTGGTGAGTCTTGGTATCTGAGAAAAATTCTTGGGTGATTCAATAACTTTCACATCCTTTGTGACAATGGAAGGGAGGCTGGGACAAACAAGCCAGAGGTGGGGAGGGAAGGTATGGCCTGGTGGGAATAGGATGCAGAGGAGGTCCCATGCCTGGGCCTAATCCTCACTAAGCCACTGGAGCCATCCTCCTAGGGCAGAGGTGGCCACATGAGAAGATAGCACCTAGTCCCAGGAGGGTATAGGAGGCCTGCAGAGGGGCTGCAGGAGGAGGTTGGTAGGGCAGGGGAGGGTGTCTGCCATCCTGAGGACCCCTGGGGTGGTCGCACCTCCAGATATAGTAGAATTTACAACCCCCCTTTTACACCCTCAGGTGGGGCTTTCTCAGGACCACAGGCTGCTTACCGGCTGGCATCATCCACATCAGCCCTCAGTTCTTTCCCTAGGTCATCTGACTCTGAAAAGGGAGGACAGAGTAATCAGCACCACCCATCTGCACACTGGCTGTGTGTACCAGGCTGGGATGCTGAAGTGAGCCCCCTGCCCTTTGTGCCCTGTGACGGCCCTCCCCCACAGCTGGGGCTCCAGCACATTCCACAGCTCAGATCCATGACACCTGAGCCCCAGGTCCCACATTCTTTCTGGGGAACTCAGGGTGAGGCATGGTGCAGCTCCTCCTGGAAGCCACAGAGCAGGTGGGTGGGTGAGGCCCTGTCCTCTCTAGGGGAGGCCATAGGAGGAACATGAAACCATACTGGGCTTGTCCGGGAAAACCCGTGGTCACTAACTGCCTGGCTCCTCTGAGAGGCACTGCCGGCATGTTTGCAGTGGTCTGTTTTCCAAAAAGAGCTAGTATGGGTCTTTATTCTGGGTGAGGGGCAGGCAGAGCATGAAGTGATTCTTCTAAGTACTGACAGGGACAGGGCTGTGTCTGGGGTCTGGTGGGAGGACAGCTGTGGTCTGCACCTTGCTCAGCTCCCCGCTGCTCTGCTTCAAGGAAGCAGCAACTTCTCTGTTTCTGGGCACAGCCTTCTAAGGAGTCACATGTGGGTGACCTCCCCACTAGGCACTGGGCGTGAGTGAGGGCCTCCCCAGGACTCTAATGCCTCAGGGAACTCCAGCCAGGGACTTAGAGCTGCCCCCAAAGGATTTCCTCACAGGACATGGCAGAGTCCAATCTGTCCCAGCCTCCCATTCAGCTCAGCTCCAGACCAGGGTGGGGAGTTCTGGACAGTAAGACCAGCAGCTGTCCATGGGGGCTGCCCATGGAGCTGCCCATAGAGAGCTGGTATGAAGCCCAGGGAGGGTAAAGTGCAGAGGCTTTGCAGAGGGCTGAGTGGGCTCCCAGGCATGGCCACAGCAGGTTCTGGAGCCCCTGAGGCTCTTGGCTCTGCTCCCCTACACCCTGCCTCCCAACTGTGACGCAAACATGGAGACTCCCTGTCAGTAGCCAGCACCCGGCACATTGTGGAGCTCACTGGGTGTGGGAGTGAGCAGTCTAGTCCACACAGTTGGGTCCCTGGCAAGCAGCTACATCCCAGGACACACAACTGCGGCCGCCCACTCTTCTTCCTGCAGCAGCTTGCCACCTGGGCTACCACATGCTGGAGTAGGGGGTGGTCCTCAAACACGGTCTGGATCCTGGGCTGAGTCCCGGGCTGTGAGGGAAGCCTGTGCAGGGTGCGGACAGGCTTCCTTTCACATTGTACCCTCCTCTTGCGTTGTATGGGTAAAGTCCAAACCCTGGGAACTGAGCTCCCACATCCTGCAATAGGGCCACATTCCAGGCGACCTGAGGCAGGCTCTGAGATCTGCCATCTGGTCACTTCTTTAAAGAACTTAGCACATCTCAGGAGAGGCCGGGGACAGGGGTGGTGCAGGCCCTACAGCTGCTCATGTCCCCAGGACAGCATATCTCTAGACTTTCACGTTGTCCCTAGCATGCCCGATGCCAATCCCAGGGATGAGTTCAAGATGAGTCTGTGCTGCTCTCTGTGTCTCTTGGCCACATGGGTAGCTGCTGCTCTTGCAAGGCTTGGGCTACCACAGAGCATCCCCCACCCTGCCTCTGCTCCCTGACACTGGCCGCCACACTCAGGCTGCCCAGCTGGGGCCCTGCTGCCAGCAGGAGAGCTCCCAGTGGGTCCTGGGCATGACCAGTGTGGGTTGGAAAGTCTGGCAGCACCGGCCTGAGGCAGGACCTACCCGGCTCCCTGCGCAGCCTCCGGATGCGACTTGGGGGGTCCCCCCTCTGGTGCAGGCCACCCACACTCCTACTTCTCTGCAGCTCGGCCCCCTCGCTGGCTGCTTTGAGGTGCCCGGGAGCTCCCACTGGTAGGGCCCTAGGTCCAGGCCGGTGCCTTCTACGTGTGGCAGCTGTGTCCTTCTCCATCCTGAAGCTTCCAGTACAGCCTCAGCGGGGGTGCATGGCTGCCCCTCACACGATCTCCGCTGTAGGAAAGTGGCCCAAGACTGTGCCTGAGGGAGAGTCCCTGTTGCCATGGGGCTGCTGTGATGTCACTGCAAGGTAGATGTCAAAGGTCACCCAGTCCCAGTGCAGGGTCCTTCAAGCATGAAGGCAGGGCCCTACATTTGTTTCCTGCTTCCAGCCTCTGGACTGTCTTTTGTGTTCCAGACTCTTCTTTCAGGGACAAACTAAGGTGTGAAGGTAGGGTCAGGAGGGCAGTGCCCGGTGGCCAGTGCCCCCTCCTCAGTCCACTGGATGTAGGACAAAGCTTTCCACAGATGGGACTTCACAGAGGTCTCTGTGAAGGTGGATCTGATGGTGCAGACAGAACGTAATACCTCCTCTTGGGTCTGAGGGCACTGTCACCGGCGGCTAGAGCTGAACCACAGTATTTTGCTGTGGAGTATTTTGTTCTGGAGGCCTAAATCAGAGGTGGGGCTGATAGGGCTGGGACCAGAAACGCCATCTCCTCCTGTGCTCCTATGTGATCACCCCACTGTGTGCTATGTACTCATCTGTATAGGGTCTGCTGGGTCAGGGTGCCTCAGTGACCTCATTTCAATTTAATCACGCCTGACAGGCTGTAGCTCCACACACAGTCCCAACCAGAGGTCTTAGGGATGAAACGCAGCAGAACAGAACCCCCTGCCCCAGAAATGCTCTTCTTAAAGCCTCATCCCAGTAAGGCCTAGGAACGATACCACTGTGAGACTGATCAACAGGAGCAAAGCACGTAAGGTTCTCATGCTGGCAAGGCCTTTTAGGTGGCCTGCTCTGCACCCTCGGCCTGTCCACCTTTTCAGCCTGCCCTGCCCGCTTGGCCTGTCCACGTTCCTAGCTTGGGAAGCATAGGGAGGAGACCGAAGGAAGGGCTGTGGACCCACACCATGTCCTCAGCCCTTTCCTTTCTGATTATTTCCTCGAACAAACCCATGGCATCCTTGTGTCCAGGTCACCCGGCCAAATGCCAAGGTAGGAAGTGGCCACTTCCCCCAGTCCCCACCAACTTTCAGCGGTGGTCTGAGGAGACTGTGGCTCAGAGATGCCTGCACCAAGCCATGGTTGGAGCCAAGATTGAAGGCAGGACACTGCATAGACACCGTCCTTGCTCCAATAACTGCTAGGGCCCTGGAGATGAGGACAGCAGGAGCCCTTGTACCTCATTCTGGTCTCAGTGCCCCACCCAGAGTTCATCCACCACCCACAGTGGCCTAGGGCAGAGTAAAGAGGCCCTGACCTGCCTGTCTGGGGACAGGGGAGGCCGACTAGTCCCATCCAGCCTCGGCCACCCCAGGGAGGCCCTCACACATAAGCATTGCCCACCAGACCCGCATATGCCCTGGGAAACATCTGACTTGGTACCTCTAAGCAAAACCCCCTGGTTTCTCTCAAAAAAGAGCCAACAGGATGGGATTAAAAAAAAAAAAAAAGACTGAAAACCAAATGGAAAAAAAGAAAGGGGAACACATTGAACAGCCCTTACCTCCACCACGGAATCTCTACCCAGAGCCCCTCCCCCAACCCTCTCCTGTCCCCAAGAGTGAAACAGCTCCCTATGTCCCTGAGGACCACCCATCTCTGCTCAGTCCAGTGCCTTGAAACAACATGCCTCCTGTGTCCTAGAAGGCAGAGCACAGGTGGGGTCTGTCTTCCCAATGTGCTCATAGCCCTCAGCCATGTCAGGTCCCGCACCTGTCCTGAGGGCATCATGGGGCTGGCTCCCACCCAAAGCCCCACAGGCAGATGTCACCTGCCACCAGTGATACAACCTGTCACCAGAGGAATGTCACCTGTCACTAAAACATCCTGTCATCAGAGGGATATCACCTATTACTAAAACAATATCACCTGTCATCAGAGCAATGTCATTCACTCCCTATGCCTGGCACCCCCACTTGTATGACTATCCATGGGCACCCCTGGAAAGCAAGCCAGTCCTCACAAAGAATAAAATATCTGTTTTAATTGGACAGTAAAATACATTGCAAATCATTAGTATTTTATAAACAGAGACATTAAGTTACAAATCTGTGTTAAAAATTGCAGCTTGGTGCAGCATCATAGCTGTGTATCCCAAAGTTTATTTTTTATATTTTCCTCCACTATTTTTGTGACGATAATAACACTACTACCTGTTATCTACACTGACCCTGAACAACAATGTTTCCAAACAAGAACAGAGAGCACCAGGCATGCAGTGCCGTGTGGATATCTTCCTCAGCAAGCTCCAGGAGGGTGAGGAGAGGACTGGGCCCACAGAGATGCAGTGCTTGGGGTCCTGGCAGTGGCACCCGTGTCACTGAAGGCTCCACACCTCAAATTCTTAGTTTCTTCCCTTTGATTTTCTTTTGAGGACCTTTTGCTGGCTTTCATGAAATACACAGGACTCCTTTTTGCACTGCCCTCCTATGATGTCCTCCTGTTTACCAGGTACAGGTTGGATAGGAACATCCAAAGTCACAAAGAGTTAATTTAAAACAGTCCTTTACAAACATTAAGAAAAACAGCGTGAAAAATGCACACTTCTATTTTTAAAATCTTTCCCAAATTTCCACCAGGGGTGGAACTCTAACCCCCATCAAAAGGATGTGTGCTTGAACTGGGGGTTCAGCAAACACCTGGAGACTGAAGCCCCTCTGCAGAGGGGCCTCCCAGGTGCCAGGAGTAGTCTCTGGTGGGACTTCTGTGAAGCGCTGCATGTCCTAGCCACAAACTGACCCTTTGGCCAGGAACAAAACCTCATCAACAGCTGAAGAGAGAGGCCATCTGCGGCTGGTGGTGAAGCAGGATGTCCAGGCAGGGCTGAGGGCTCATGGTGCAGAGATGGCGGGGCACGGTGAGGGCAAGGCAGGAACTCATGTTCTGTAGCCAGCGGGCTGGGCGAGGGCTCCCAGGCTGGGCCAGGGCACAGCAGTGGTGGTGCCCACATTTCTTGAAGGTCTGGCTGATCACTGGATCCCACAAATCTGGAGAATGAAAAGTAACTCACCCAACGAGTGAGTTATTTCCTGCCACAGCAGATGGCAGTGGCCCTCAGAACAGGCGCGGCATGGGCTTGGTGGCATAGAGGCAGTGTGGACCCAGGCTGGTGGCTCTGCCCTTTCCCTACTCTCTTGTCCTCTCCAGGCTTCAAATGGAATGTGTGGAGGCCTCGGACGGCTGCCTGATGCAGCTCTGGAAACTCTTATCTCCAATGGGGTGCTCCCTGCAGAGGGAAGTGGGGGAGAGTAAGCACAGCCCAGCTGCCCGCTGTCCTCTAAAAGATGTTTTGGCAGCCTTCTTTCCTATTCCTAAATGTGGTGCATGTTTGTTGCAGTAAATATGAAAAATAAAGAGAGGCCAAAGGAAGAACAAAGCACAAAGCTCCTTCTGGGCGTGCCTAGCCAACTCCAGCTGCTGTGTAGGTCATGTGTGTAGGTATGCATGTAGGTCATGTGTACAGGTGAAGAGTCACATTTGCACCCATGTGTGGAACATATGCAGCTGTCCATGCCCTGTGTAGAGTGCAGTACATGTGTGTAGTGTGAGATCAGGCCCACAGCTCTCTGCCTGTGTGCAGTGTCTGGCACATTGCAGGTGCCCATACGCTGGCTGTGGGAAGCAGGACTGTGCTGCACATGTTGTTTCCAGCCTGCCGGCTTCAGTCAGTGTCAGTGGAGCAATGTTTCAGAAGGTGAATGTGTGTTCCACCCAGAGGGGTATCTAAGGTTCTCAATTAGTGGTCAGAACCAAGGGAGGAGGGCTAGGAACTGGGCACAGATGAGGTCACATCTCTCAGGAGGTGCTTCACACTTGGTCCCAAGAATAGCCTGTCAAGTCAGAATCCTAAGGACCTGCTGCTGTCCCTGGGTTACACTTCCCTCCCCAGAACCGATCTGCAGCTGCCTTGGAGGGAGGAGAAGGGAGGAGTGAAGGAAGAGTGGGGGTGGGTGAGGGGAAGGAGGAGATGCGGGAATGAGGGAGGGGTGTGCAGAAGGAGGCTGGCCTGAGAGGCAAGAGAGACAGAAGCAGTGTGTGTGTGTGTGTGTGTGTGTTTTGGGGGGGGTACAGAAGGGTGGGAAGAGGGCTGGGACTCCAGCAGGGACCCTAGAGAGGAAAGCCAGGGAGGCTGTAAAGGAGGGAACACCCCAGCCACACCCTGCTGAGACCTCCCAGGCTCCAAGCCTCTGACTGGGGTAGACCTATGGCTAACTCACTGGCTTCCATATCTTGTCTTCTGGAACTTGTCCCTCTTGTACTGGGCATGTTCCTGCTCCAGAGCCACAACCATGGCAATGAGCTGCTTCAGCGTCTTGTATGTCTCCTGGGGGTCGTCAATGAGGAATGCGGAGTACTCCTCCTGCTCCGGGCCATCATACACAGATCTGCTCCCACAGGCCTCTGCAGACCAGGTAGAGGAGTCAGTGCCCTGGAATCCCAGGCCCAGCATACCAGCCCCCACCCTACACTGGCATAGCTCCCTTCCAGCCTGTGTTCCCAGAGCAGCTGCCACCCAGGTAGGGCTGACCACTCACTCCCATACTTAGGCAGAAACCGAAGCCTCTGCCACTGTGGGTGGGACGCTGGGGGAGCTGTGGAGAGTTGGGACTGAGGAGCTGGCCGGTACTTCTGAAGCGTCTGCTGCCCCCAAGTCCTCAGGGGGCACTAGACAGAGGCCTTAGCCTGCCTTGGACCAGCCTGATCATGGGTGACCTGTTGGTGACATCCACCCTTTACCTGCTCTCGCAGCCAGAACCAGGGATGTCCATACCTAGACTCCAGGCCAGGCTCGCTGAAGAGTGGGTGGGAGACCCCGAAGAGCCAGGCTGGGAGTGGGCAATACAGGCCATCCCACAGGGGCCATGAGCTTGGACATAGACTGTGCCACAACTTCTGAGGACTGCCAGGACACAGACTCTGCCATGTCCACAACCAGGACACAGACTATGCCATAACTTCAGAGGACTCTGCCCTTTATCCTGTTTCCTGACAGGGTGAACTTCCTGGCTGGACACACCACTCCCACTAATGACCATTCTGCAGCATCTGGGCCTCAGTGGAGAAGCAGTGTCTGCAGCTGGGCGCACATCTCCATCCACTGCACGGGACACCCTCAGTTCTGCAGTCTGCCCTAGACTGGTTGTTTCATCCCCCTCAGTCCAGGGGTTGATATCCTCGCCCCAGGCGGTGGTGTTGGGACTCAGCCATCCTAAACAGGAGCCTGAGGGCCTAGCCTAATCCAGACGAAAAGACCACAGGGCATCCCAGCAAAGGACCAGGCATGGGAACTGAGGGAAAAGACCTTTATCTGTGGTCCTTTCTTATAGCACGAACCCGCTGAGACAGAGATGGGTTCCAGGAGGGAGGCAAACATGCAGAAAAGCAGCTTGGTAAGTCTGCAGTTTGGGCTGGGAAAAGCCTAGATAAACGCAAGCCGTCTGGGAGCTTGGGCAGACCAGGAGGACAGGCAATCTTGAGATAGGGCATGGGGCGCAGCTGAACTGCACTTTCCTAGTGAGGACTGGCCTCCTGCACTGGGAGCCAGGAGAGTTAGTGGAGCTGCTGGGCCCTCCCTACCGACAGTGAGATGGGGAAAGAAAGAGGAGCTGTGAAGGTGGAATTGTCAAGCAAAAGGGAACCAGAACCTAGATTTGGGAAATTCTAGCCCTATCCACAGTTAGGAAAACGAGAAAGACTGTTTGGGAGATAGCACTGAAGGTGTGGCTCAGCAGCCACTGATGAGGAGACTTGTGTGTGTGGAACCAGGGATGTAATCAGTCCTGTCAACAAGGCCCAGAACCATATGGGGTCACTCTAGCAGGATGGCTTTTGATCCCAAGCCAGCCAAGTGATGGGCTAGAGCAGGACCTCAGGGGAGGCTGCGTCATAGGCCCAATGCCCTGCGCAAGGTGCCCACTTAGTCTTCCCAAGTCCTAAATGGGCTATTAATCCCATAATTCCTGACAGGGTGAACTTCCTGGCTGGACACAGCACTCCCACTAACGACCATTCTGCAGCCTCTGGGCATCAGTGGAGAAGCAGTGTCTGCAGCTGGGCGCACATCTCCACCCACTGCATGGGACACCATCAGTTCTGCAGTCTGCCCTAGACTGGTTGTTTCATCTCCCTCAGTCCAGGGGTTGAAATCCTCACCCCCCTGGCGAAGGGTGAAGAATGTGCTGGTGAAGAAACATCATCCTAGGACACATCCCAATAAGCTGGGACAGCCACCCCCATAGCACAGTGCTTCCCACTCCTGCCGCCAACTTGCAAAGCCCATCTGTGCAATTGCAGAAAGTGGCCAGACTAGCGCCAGTGCCCAGCACAGGCCCCACCATGCCCTGGGCACTGCACCCATAGCCCTGGGCTGAAGTCTGTCTCCAAACTCCAGGTAACATCCAAGAAGGGAGGCCCAAGGTGGTCAGCCAGGAGAGCCGCCACTCCACACAGGATTCAGAGGGGACAGAGACTGCCCATTGCCCTTGCATGGTGCCTGTGGTAGCACCTGTGGAGAGAGTGGAGAACACCCTGAGGGTCCAGCATCTGGGGAGATGGAGCTTGGCTAATGCAAGTGCCACATCCTGAAGCAATTAGGACAAATTACCTGTTTGGAGAGCACAGATCACAGGCAGAGGCCGCCTGGGCGCTATAAATGATGGCTTTAGGCCAGAGAAAGCTACACCAAGACATCCAGCCAAGCCAGTGCCCACAAGCCCATGTCTCTAAGAAGGCTCCCTACTAGGAGGGGGCTGTGTGTGAGAGCATCCCCTTATATCTACTGTCACCCATCTGGCCCTCACCCACCCCCCCCAACTGTCCATTTACCTGTGCAGTCCCCATTCATCTGTCTGTCTCTCCAACCTCCCATCCATCCAGCCATATGTCCATCTGTCCACCCATATATCCATCCATCCATCTGACCAACAAACAGCTGTAAGCACCTGCTTTGTGCCAGGCACTGGGACAAATGAGACCTGCTGTTCTCCAAAGGCCACAGCATGCGGACAGAGAAGAGATTACAGACACAGTGAGGGGGACCACTAGCTGGGTAGGTCAAAGCTCCCAGGAGGAAGAGACTTTCAGGATGAATAGGCATTAGCCTGCTGGGGCAGGAGGGCATTCCATGCTGAGGGCAGAGCAGTAGCCATAGTGTGGGTTGCAGGGTACCCGTAAGCCATAGGAGACAGAGGAATTAGGAGCAGTTGGGGGCCTGGTTGGCTCTCACATGGCAGCCTCAGCCTCTCTGAGCCCCCTGACTCCATCCTCCTGTCTGGCTGCTGCTCTCAGTCAGCTGGGAAGAGACTGAGCTACCCAGCTGGGAGCTGCAGGTGGAGACCTGGAGCCTTGGAGGCCCAGCTTGCTTTCTGTGAGAGAAAATACTGCAAGTGTGGGGTGGCCTGTGCACATGTGTGAATGTACATGCAGGCCCACCATGCACATGAGGGCCATCTGCACATGCACAAGCATGTACATGGAAGCCATCTGTGCATGTTTGTGCATGTACATGGGGGCTGTCCATGCCCATGTACGTGTGTACATGTGGACCACCCATGCACATGGGTGCATGTACATGTGGGTCATCCATGCATGTATATATGTACATATATGGTCATCCCTTTATGTATGCACACTTGTACACAAGCATGCACATGAGCATGTGTTGTGTTCATATGCACGTGTCCATGCATGCGTGCAGGCAGGAGTGTGTAGACTATGCACACATAAGGCTGGCTGTGTGCGTACACATGTACATGGCTATGCATGTGTGCACTGGCACCTGTGCAAACCCAAGCAGGGTTCATGTGGTGTCCTCATGTTCAGTACACCTGATACTTCTGGGCTAGAGTAGGAAAGGATCGACCCAGCTCACAGGCTTACGCCCAGCACCTCTGCCCTGTTCCCATTCTAAGGGGGCTGAGGGCCCTGTCAGAGCATCTCCAAAGCAATCAAGAGCTCCTAGACCTGGCGCAGACATACACAGCCATTCATCTCCTGCTGGGTTCTCCTGCCTCTGCCTCTCCTGAATTACAGACCTCCACACATTATTCCCATGTCAAGGAATCTGTCCTTCCTAGTTTGTTTTTGTTAAAATCCATGAAATAATGAAATGTCAAGGATGATGAAGCTGTGATTATATTTGAAACTCTCAGTGAGACAGCAAATAGTAGTAGGCATCTGTGTACACACACACATGTCCACACACATGCACATCTGAAAGCAGGAAAAGTTATATCAGGGTCTTCTAAAGAATTTGGCAGTGTGACTTCGGTTGCAAAAGTTACATTCCATCTAAAAACTATGGAACCTGTTATCAAAGTAACTTCCCACATAGCTGCCAAACTTACAGGAAGCTTCCTCATCTGCCAGCACTACAAGGACACCAAATGCAGCTCACAGGACTTGGAGAGGGTCTCTGCCCCTGCAGAACACCCCACACCCTGACCATGCCTGGCACCTCCTGGCCTACAGTATGGCCCACCAGTAGGCCTACCTTGCATCTTCTCCAGCTTGCCCATGTAGGAGTGGAAGAGAGAGTACACACGCTCCATCTCCCGGTCCCCGTCAATGTCCAGGTGGATGTCAGCTGGGAGGTCCCTAACCAGACACAGAAGAAAAATAAAAACTCTCATTTACATAATGCTTTCTATCATGATGCTAGCTTTTCAGATCAGTAAAGAGAGAAGATGGAAGGACTGACACTAAAATGTGTCTGTGGCCTGGATGAGCTGACAGTGGTCCCAGGCTGCTGTGGGTGTCTAGATGCTTCTCAGGGCCCACAGGTCTGTGTGGGCAGCAGTGGGGTGACAGAGGGGAGGAGCAAAGCCTCCTGGGCACACCCTGCCCTGCAGGCCAGTGGGGTCCCACTATGGCTGACTCAGGGCCACGTCTGTGAGGCTGGGTTTCCAGTCCTGTCCACCAGCGTTCAGGGGACTGAGGGAGACAGGCATTGGCCACCCATGGCATCACTGTGCCACAGTGACAGGTGGCTGTCACCCACATGGGCATAGGTCTCACGGGCACATCTCAGCAGAACCCAGGGAGCAGGACTGTAGACTCTGTTCCATAGGTAGGATGTGCAGGACAGCAGACAGGGATCAAGGTGGGGCATCTGTGCAGAAGGCCCCTTCCAGGGTGGGTCCTCTGGGCTCCTCTCAGGGAAACAGGATGACATCACACCTGGGGCCTTCTCTGCACCAAACTGCCCACTCACCCTGCCCCCTAGGATAGCCCTGGCCCTAGCAAGGGCTCAGGAGGAGCCTCAGGCTCAAATCCAGGTGCTCCTGGGGTGGGGGACACTCAGGCACCAAGAATACCCCAGCTGGAGCACACTGGCGAGCAAGTCCACACTACCCAAACCTGCAGACGGACATCCCTACAGGGACAAGCCTAATGGCTGCATATGGCTGCACAGGAGTCACACCTACCCAGTGCAGGGTGAACAGCCCACGGCCGTGTCCGAAGCAGCCCTGCAGCACAGCCAGTGGCCGTTCAGGTAGGCAGAGGGGTGGTAGACAGTGAGCCGCTGTCGGTTGCAATGGCTGACTTTGCTTAGGACATCAACCCAGTCCTTGGCCTCCACGCAGTTGCTGGCCTGGATGTAGAGGGTGCGCTCCGGCTGTACCACCTGGAACATCTGAGGGTGCAGAGCGCTCAGGGTGGCAGCAGGCTCAGGGCAGGCATCTGGGAGCACCAGGGGGAGGCCAGGTGGGGAGTGAGGGGCTTTCTGCCACCCCAGAGCTTGACAGAGGGGTGTCAGGGGTGGCTTGGTGACTTGGCTATTTCTGGCAGTGGCCTATCCTGGGGCCTCAGGTTTTCACAAAAAGTACAAGGGAGGACACTTGGTCCCCACAGACCCCTGAAGCTGACCATAGGCATTATACACACATCTTCCCATCTTGTGATGGAGGGTAGGCTGCATGTGAGGGGCTTTGGAGCTGGTCCCACCACCTTCCTGCTCCCAGGCTCCTTCTCAGACCTCAGCCCCACCTGACTGCCTAGGTATGCTGCCTCCTCCTCCCACCGACGTTCTGGCCTAATGAGGCCTCTCAGAGCCCACACAGGTTGCCATGTATTATCCACTTGACATTACTGAGTACTAGGTCTCTTCTAGGTCCTGGGGACAGTGTGGCCCACAGTTCTGCCCCTCGTGAATGTCCAGCCATGAGAAAGACAAAAGTGAGCACACAGAATAGGCCTTTTCCACAGAGAACAGGGGCTGCGTGGGGTTGGGGCACGAAGCACATGGTCTCCCGTGCTCAGAAGAATAGCTGAGAAGAAAAGAGGCGCAGTGACAGGGCTGAGGGTGCCTGGGCAGGAGGGATGGGAGGGACAAACCCAGAGCTCCCAGCATAGGCCAGGTTGCACCCAGAAGATGGGGTGAATGGGGAGGTGGTCCACCAGGAGCCATATGCTGTCTTGCTGGGTGAGAGGATGGTGGCTTCTCCTTGGGGGCCCAGGGAACAGCCCCTCCTTGGAGGGGGCAGCTCTAGCTCCAGGTCTCTGGTGGACTCCTGGGGTCTCATACAGGCCCAGAGCTGTAGCCCTGCATGGAGGGGCTTGGCCAGTGACCCATCCTCAGATGATAAGAACGAGGCCCTCCAGCCAGATGCTGCCCCAACCAGGGGCCTTTTCAAAACTTCATCTGGGCCTGTTACATGTCCTCCTGGATAACCTCCCCCACCATGCACCAGCCCCATGGACAGCCCTCTGATGCCATGCTGGGGAGGGGCGTGTCCCCAGGGAGCAGCTCTGAGGCTGACGCCAGAGGACTGCACATTTTTACTATTACTCATCAGGTATCACTCACAGACCCACTTTGCTCTAAAAAGCCTCTAGTGACTTATACAAAATCCTCTATTGAAACAGCAAACACAGAAAACACTTAGAAAGTCAGAAATAGAGAAACATGAATAGGAGAAGCAGGACACAAACACGAGTGGCCAGATGGGGACAGATAGCCCAGAAGAGTCCAGAGTTTCCCAGACAGCTGCGGTGGTCACTCAGCCTGTCTCCAAGGCTGTGGAGGGGACAGATGCCTCCAGACTAGGGCCACAATGAACTGCCACCCATAGCCCTGAAGCCTGTGCTGGGCTGTGGGGGTCTCCTAGGGGCAAAGCTGAGACTCCTAAGAATCCTCCTGAATCAGGCCCTAGGGGACACTGTGATTGCCCTCACGGTGGTAAGACGGGCAGTAGAATTTCATGCTGAACATCACAGGCCCACAGCCCAGTGGGCACACAGTGGTCTGAAGCAAGCGGGGTCCCCAAGCCAATTTTAATGTCCAACCAGTGCCTGGGCCTCCCTGCTGGGGCTCATCCTGGAGCCTGGCTTTGAAACTCACTGCCGGACATGAGGCAGGCATGGGTCCTCCTGCCCACAGCCCCTCTCTGGGGCAAGAGGACCACAGAGTACAATTCCCAGGCCAGATCTGGACAAAGCACACTCAGTTAGAGCCTTGCCAGCAAGAGGCTCCTGTCTGCTGAACACACAGGGGTCCTAGGAGTCCACAACTGTCTTAGAAAACACTTCTCTGTAAGTTCAAAATCACAATAAAATAAACCAGTTGTGAGAAGCCCAGCGGTGCCAGCCTGCTCTGGGCTCTGTGAGCAGAGGGCACCTGGCCTCAGCAAATGGCCAGGGAGGCAGTAAGAGAAGCTTGGGGCCCTGTTCCGGCAGGTTCCGCCCAGCCCAGAGGCCCCAGGCAGTGCCTGTGAACATCCAAGTGATCTGCAGACCCCAGAAGCTTGGCAGTCTGAGGGCCACCTGGAGCAGACTGGGGGACAGGCCACCCACTCACATTTTTCATACGGAAGGACTGCTCCTCCAGCTTCTCCACAGCCAGGATGTTCTCGATGGGGATGCTGCAGAGGGGCTGGTCTCCTGCCGTGGAGAGAGGGTGTGAGGTGCAGCCTTCGCTCCTGCTAGCCACGAGAATGGCAGGCTCTAGGCAGGAGACAGGGCTCGGCTCCCCTTTCCTGGGGCAAGATGGCCAAGAAGCCAAAAGGCTGCTGTGAGTCTAGTCCCTATGTCTAGATTGAGCAGAGCCTGCCAGGTCAGTAGAGCCCTCATACCCCAAAACCCTGTTTACCCACAAGACACTGGGGTCACAATGCTGGCCTGTGAAGCTGAGAAGACAGGGCGAAAGGATAGGGTGGAGGCTCAGTCCAGCTAAGGACAATGGGCCAGGACACTGCCGTGACCAGGAGACCAGAGGATCCAGACGGGCAGGATTCATACCTCGGTCTGCTCTGCACTCCTGTGCCTGCAGGCAGTTTCCCACCTGTCTGGGCAGCAGAGGGCATGATACCTGAGGGGACCTTCCTTCCCTCCTGGACCCTCCCACGTCAGAAAAGCAGATGTCCACCCCTCAGAGGCAGGAATGAGACTGTGAAAAGCCATATGGAAATGCCCAGAAAGACTGTTCTTGTTACCTTTGCTTTTCTGGTAGGTAAACTCATGGTTAGTCAGGCGAAACCATCTTTTTTTAAAATTCTTCATTCCAAAGCGTTTTCTTCCTTGTGCCCTCTTAATCATGAACCTGTTATAAAGAGCACAGGGTCAACAACTGTCCTCCAGCTCTAGCACATCAACCCACCCCTCCCCCACGGCAAATCCAACATAAATCCCTGCTTCCACCCTTGAGACAGTTGGTGGATTTCCATATCCTAGCATTTTATTTCCCAAGTGACCAGATTAAAATGCCTATCCTTTAACAAGTGCAGCCATTCTTCTGTGTTAACTCCAAATCATGTGTTGATAAATACAGTGGGGCTTATTAGACCTCCATCCCACCACTTCCGGCATGGGACTTTACTCCATAGGATGAGCAGCAGGAACCTGAGGTGCCCACAGAGGCTATGCCGCAGCAGCACAGGGCCGAAGCGGGAACAGAATCCACACCTGGTGTGGTGGGGTCATGCTCCAGTGCCCCTAAAGAACCTGTCTCCTCAAGGCCAGCCCTTCTGTGTGAACAAAGGGTCCACGAGGCCATGTTCATCAAGGACATGAGAGGCAAAGACCAGTAGGATTTCCAAAAGCCCCACCTATGCATGGGAAGAGCCCACTGGGCACTATGAAACTCAGCTGTCATCATCATCAGTGTGGAGTCCTTAGCCAGGACCAGCAGCTAAGCAGGAGCAGGAGAAAACAGACAGGCAGAGTGTATGGTAGGGAGGAAGAAATGAAGCCACATAGGCCATGCAGAGGTGCCAGGTGAGGAAGGTGACAGCCCAGACAGACAAGGTACATAATAGGCTTTAGAGCTCATGAACATGGATAGTGAATAAAGGAACTGCAACTGGGGAGATTTTAGAAAACACCCTTCACAAAGATGTGAGACAGAGAACCGTGTTGGAAGGAGCAAAGTTGCCCAGGAGCATGGCCACAGAGAGCATGCCAATGACACCACAAGCTCCCAGAGATCCATGCACATGGGAGCTGGCAGTGGAGGGCAGTGGACAGCCATGAGCTCCTGAGGGCTCACTTAGAGCAGGTTCTGCAGCAGACCAGGAGGGTGTGTGGAGCTCCACAGCGTGCCAACATCTATAAGGGTTAGAAAATGTTTTGCAAAAGATCCTGGACCACGCAATAGTCAAATTAAAGGGTAGAAAATCTTATCATAAATAATGGTTTTGGCTACAGGCTTTTAAGAAAATAGGTATTTTCTCAGGGGTTTAAATGAATGATACTTTGTGTGTACTTTCTAGGGTCTGTTGGCATGTTCTACAGCAGGGTCCTGTGGTCCAGCAGGGATAAGATGTGGTTCCTCCTGGAGGAAGCTCAAGGACCCATTCATTGCAAAATCAGTCTAGCCTCTCTAACCAGGTTGGCTTCCCCAGGACCAAACACTGCCAAGCAGTGCAGAAAGCCTCAGCCTGAAAACCAAGCATATCTATCCCTGGAAGTGTGGTTTATTCAACTTGGCAGATGCCTGCTAGCTGCAGCTGTCCCTTGGTTCTGTGTCCTGGCAGATAACACTCAGAGCACCTGAGCTGAGGGCAACTCTCCTCAGCTCAGGCACAGACACTGCAAGATGAGAGTATCACCAAGGGCACAATGACAGACCCAAGTCCTGGACATGACACTGCAGGGCAAACACTTTGTTTGGGGACACTACAGGCTCAAGGTACAGTGAGAGGAGCTTTGATTCAGGGGCTGGAAATTTGAAGGTCTTAGTGGACCACAGTCCTGGCATGAGTTGAGCATGATGCAGCCACTGAAAAGAACAGGTGAGGCTTCATCTGTGTTCTGGGGGCCCAGGGAGGCCAAGCCCCGTACTACTGGTCATACCTAGAACTTGTCACCTGTCTTTAACACTGTTTCTAAGCAGCCTTTCAATGTAAGGGGTGAAAGCAGCTGACGGCACCATGCTATTCTGAGTAATGAGCTGAGCCAGGCAGGGCAGAGCCCTAACCAGGTCCCGGGACAGGTTGGCAGGACAAGGCTGACCCAATAGCTGTGTAAAAAAGGGGGTGTGTCACAACACTCCAGGGCAGAAGCCAGGGGAGGAGACACTGGTGGTCACATCTGCTGGGGTCAGGAACAGGGCTGAAGGCCCAGGGTCCAGGTTCCCAAGGCTGCTCTGCTACTCTGGCTTCCTGTAAGAAGAACTCTGAGGAATGTAGGGAGGGGGGAGCTACTAAGATGTACGTGTGGCCAGGCCACATGTGGTGGCCTCCAGCACAGGGTGACCCAGTAGCACCTCCAGATACCCCACCACTCCACAAGCCCCACCCATGGGAGGAATGGACAGGGACATGCTGCTCCAGCCACAGCCTCTGGACCTGGGCTGATAGCCAGAAAGGGTCAGGGCTACCCTGAGCTGCGGCTGCTGTACCTCAACAGGCAGAAGCCCTCCTGCGCATCCCCTTTGGCCCTGTGAGCACTGGCTTACTCCTCCTACATGTCCCCTCAGCCCAGTGGGCGCTGGTTCACCCCTCCCATGCATCCCCTCTGGCCCAGTGGCTGCGGGCTTACCCCTCTTTGAGCAGGATAGGCTGCTCTATGCTTTTAGGGTCTCTTCTCCCGGAGGATGAAATCAGATCCAGGAACTGAGGTGGGAGAGTAATCCGACCATTAGCAACAGCTGCCACAGGTACCATGTCTTCACACACGACAGCCTCGATTCTCCCTCCTTGGATACCAAAATGCAGAGAAGAACTCGGGGAAGGAGTCCTTCTACAAGGACTGTGAGGCTTGGGATGGCCTCCATGACTCAGATGCAAGGCACCAGGTATGAGGGCAGAGTTCAGGTAATGCCTGGAATCCACCTGCAGCCCAAAGATGAGCCGCACAGGTCTCTCCAGGGGAGTCAGGTCTGGCATATCCCAGCTCCTGCAAGGCCGCCAGGTACCCAGTGTAGGTGGTAGGGGGCCTTACTGACTTGCTCGGACTCCTGCCCTCTGCTAACAGCTGCTCTAGGCACCAAGCCCTCCTCTTCTCAGTCTGTGGCTTCTGTGATTTCTGACAGAAACACTCAGGGCTGCTCAAACTGCAAAGTGAAGCAGAGCACTAGAACCCAGCACATTGCCGTGGCTGCAGCCCTGAGTCCGGGTGTGGGTGGGCACAGCAGGTGCCCCACAGGCAGCTTACAGGAAGGGGCCCAGACACCAATGTGAAGGGTCCACAGGAGGTGGGGGGTAGTCACTTCAAAGAGCCAAAGCAACTCGGGGCATGGAGAAGGTGACAGGGCTGGGCAGGGGTTGTGAATAGACCAAATACACTGAAATGTTTGGCTCACTATAGGCCGGTTTTGTGTTACACCAATTTCACTTTGACTTAAAAGGAGCGAGGCTGTTTCTTGGGACCTAGGCGTGACACGAGTGGGGGTGGCAATTAATATACATGGATATGGCCACTCACGTTTTTCACGGCATCCGCATATTTTTGCTCATTGAAGAAGTCATAGAATGTAGCCATGTATGACTCCTTAAAACTGGCCTAAAATGAAATAGTTCACATGATGAAAGCCTAGAAGTGCCTTGGCTCATGTAGCCTGACCCTAAAAAAGGCTAGAGGCTGGAAATTGGAGGAGCCCAGACTGATAATCAAGCAGCTAGAGACCAGAAACTGCTGAGTGAGTAGCTGGGAGCCTACAGGCAAACTGGGTTCCAGGTATAAGCTGAGGTGCAGTGACCCCATGTCTCCCAGCAGGGCTGTCACAAGACACTAGGGGCTAGGGCCTCCTGGGAGGTCCTGAGCAAAGCCACCAGCCTAGGAATGGCTCCAACTTCTGTGGCTTTCATGGGGCAGTTTCCTGGTGTAAAAATGTAGTTGGCTGGGTGCAGGCCCTGGAATGAATGGGGGCCCTATTCATGCAGCGTCCAGCCCATGAGCTGGGATGGCTGGGGGCGGCCATCAATGCCCCGCCTACCTGTGCACACAAGAGGCTTTCATGGACTGCTTTGGGGAAACTGAGGCTCCCCAAGGAAACCACACACTTCTCAGGGTGAGATCCTGAATCCCTCTGAGGCCCACAAAGCTCTGAGGATGGAGAGCTGGGGAGGGGCTGTGCGGATCATCCTCTAGCCCTTTCCAGACAGAACTTCAAGGAGCAACCTGTAAACCTCCTCTACCTGTGGATGCCCCACTCTGCTGATGAGACAGTCTCACAGAGAATGTTCTGGGGAATAGGAAGCCTAGGGTAGACCCTTGGGGACCCCGGCCCAGGCTAAAGTGACAACCCAGGGCAACTGCAGTGGCTGCCAAAAAGGCAACCAGGGTTGCTGGCCATCCGAGTCCACCCCCCCATCCCTTCGGCACAAACATCCTTGACGCCTAAGTAGGGAGGCCACCTGGCTCACTGCCGCGTGGACACGCCGGAGCTGGCCCATTCATGACGTGCACTGACTGGGGCTCAGCCACCATCACAGCTGTAGTCAGAGGTCAGAGTGTAGCTGCCCCCATAGTGAGCAATGTGCCGTGGCCTCTCAAAAAGGCAAAGAATTTCAGTTCTGGAAGGCAAAGAGGCACCTGGATGGTGTCAGAACATTGTGTTTCTTAAGCTGGTTGGTGGGCATGTGGGTCCAGATTTTATTATTGTTCTTTATCCTAACTATTTACATGTACATTTTTTCCTATGTGTAATGTATTTATATTTTCTGGACAGAGAAACAAATCCATGTGTTCTTAAAAGAAAAAAATGAAGAAAATGAAAGACTTACCGACTTTGATTTGGATAAGCTGCCAAGAGTCTGAATGGTCTTTGAGATAAGGGTTAGGGTCCTGGATGTCTGGGGGTCCTGTTGGAGGCAGGTAAAGAGAAAAGTGAGTTTTGTTCCAGTTTTGTAGAAATGCCGTGATTGATCCCAGAGTCACATAGGGGACAAAATGAACATCACCCCTAAGCTGTCCTATGACTCAAGACAGGGAGGGTCTGTCAGCAGCAGCCTCAGGAGCTGCCTCCAGACTCATGAGCCATGTCCCTGTGATGGGCTGGGGCTACTGCGGGAATGCCGAAGCAAACGTGCCAGAGCAGCATCTTGAAGTGAGTAATGTTGCCTGCACCTCCTAGGCTCCTGCGCTAGCCTCACACCGCTGCCTTCATGCAGTTTGGAAGGTTTAAGAGAAAATCAATGAAGAGTGGGCTTTTCTTCCTAGCTCTGCTACCAGTGTGTCACTGTATGTTACCCCCACAGGATGTCTACTCCACAAATGCTTTGTCCCAGAAGCCAGTGGGCAGCAGGCACACAGCAGGTGCCAGGCGAATGTCTGCTAATTGACTGGGTGATGGCATGAGGACGCAGACACTGCAGTCACTCCCCTTTCCCTGAGGAGGGAAAACATAGTGACCCGCAGCTAAAATGCTACAGACATCATCCTACGATGCTCTTAACAGAATGATCCCTTCCACATGTAATGATGAGAGTAGATGCAGGTGGCGGAGCAGGGGACCAGACATATCCACCCTGACCCTGCACCACACAGCTGCACAGCACTAAGACTAGGAGGCACACAGACAGTTTAGGAGGCTGGGGTCACCAGGACTGCTGGTCACCAGGACTTTTGATTACCAGTGCTTATTGGTCACCAGGGCCAGATAGTCACCGGGACTTGCTGGTCACCAGGGCTAGATGGTTACCAGGACTGCTGGTCACCAGGACTAGTTGGCCAGAAGGGCTAGATGGATACCAGGACTAGATAGTCACCAGGGCTAGATGGTCACCAGGGCTAGCTGATTACCAAGACCAAGGCTAGCTAGTCGCCAGGACTAGCTGGCTACCACGGCTAGACAGACACCAGAACTAGCTGGTCACCAGGGCTAGCTAGTCACCAGGACTAGTTGGTTACCAGGGCTGGATGGTTACCAGGACTTGCTGGTCCCCTGTGCTGGCTCTGTCTTACCGTGTGGTGAGGCGTGAGCTGGAAGAGGTTGGGGGAGAGAATGGCCGGAGCGAAGAACCTCAGGAAGATGAAGCTGCTCACGGCAGTGAACCTCACGTCCATGTCATCTGCACCCAGGGAGAGAATGGCTGTTTCCATAGCAGGGACGGCAGCCCTGTGGGCCTTGTCACCTATGTCCCAGCCCACCTAAGGCACTCACTGTGAAGGATGAACTATAGTCCAGTGTCTGCCTCTCTTTACATCTCCGTCTCTGTGCCATTCTCTCTCTGTTTCTGCCTCTCTGCCTTTCTTTCTGTCTCTTCTTTGTCTCTAACTCTGTGTCTGTCTCTATCTCTGTCTCTGTATCTCTCTCTGTTTCTCTGTCTCTATATATTTTTCTCTCTTTCTGAATCCTTCTCTCTATCTTTACGTCTCTATCTCTTCTCTGCCCACATTGCATGGCCACCCTTGGTATCTGAACTGTCACATACATGACCTCACTTGCCAGGCCTTTGTGGTGGGGACACCCTCCTTGGGGTTTGCTTGCCTCTGGGGAGGGAAGATAGAGCCGACTCCTTCCCTCCTGTTTCAGAGTGGTCCTGGTACCTGCAGGTGCTGGTACCTGCCCTCCTGGTCACAGGGGGAGCCGGCACCCTCTGAGGACAGGATGTCCTGGCCATGAGGCACTGAGACCATGGGCTGCTCTGGAGGCTTTTGCAGCTGTTGCGTGCCAGCAGGACACAGCTTGGCCATTTATAGGCTCCCAAAAGAAGGGAGGAGCAGGGAGGAGCTAGGCAAAGTCTGTGCCTCTGAGGAGAGAAGCTTCAGAGCCACTGTCCAACCTGCCCTAGCCTGTCCTGCCTGAGGGATTGCAGGGCTTAGGAGCAGGGATCCAAGTCACAGGAGTCATCTGGCTCCAGATGGCCACACAGTGAAAGCCGTACCCAAGGGCAACAGCTTCTCCATGAAAACACACTGGGTGGAGTTTAAGACATGGCCCATACCTGCTGTGCTCAGCTGAAAGAGGCCTGGCTCCCTGGGCCTGGGTTTGGGGCCAGTTGCAGTTATGAACTGGGTGCACCAGCCATGGGCGTAGACCCCACAAAACCCAATGTTGAGCTGTGGTCCAACAAGCAGAGCGGCACCATCCTACAGCCACTGGGTGGTGGGCAGCAGGTGGGAGTTCCCGGGGTGACGAAGGGAACTGCAGTTATTTCTTACCAGCACAAGCAGCTCCACAGAACACTCACCTTGAAAGCGCTTGGCAGCTGCCTCTCGGAGAGAAAAGAAGATGTCACACATGACAGTTGGGCAGCTGACCCCAGATGTGGTGATGGCATGGAAGATGCGGTCTACGTACTGCCTCAGGTTCTCCTGCAACAGACACAGGAGGACCCACCAGGGCCTGGGACCCAGGCTCTCCCTGAGGCCACAGTGTTGGCTGCCAGGGCCATGTCCAAGGGAGGGAGGGAGTCTCCTGGGCTCAGGGACAACTCAGGGAAGCCATGGGAGCAAAAGATACATGTAAAAACCCAACCTCCCTTTCAAACATACTGAGAAGGTATAATAATTCACGTGGTATAAATATTACTCTTTGGTGTCTGCAAAACCACAGAGGGTGTCCTTGACCCCGTTAACTAAGTGTAGAATGAAATTCACTAGGACACCCTTCCACAGGGGCAAGAATTGTTCTTTTATTTAAAGGTAGGACCAAACACCATCTTATCTGCATGAGGAAATCATAAAACAAATAAACAAAAAAAGGCTTGGTGCCTGTAGCTCAAGCGACTAAGGTGTCAGCCACATACACTAGAGCCAGTAGGTTTGAATCCAGCCTGGGTCTACCAAAGAACAATGACAACTACAATAAAAAATACCCAGGTGTTGTGGCAGGCGCCTGTAGTCTCAGCTACTTGGGAGGCTGAGGCAAGACAATTGCTTAAGCTCAGAAGTCGAAGATGGCTGTGAGCTGTGATGCAACAGCACTTTACCCAGGGTGACAACTTGAGGCTCTGTCTCAAAAAAAAAAAAAAAACTAAACTAAAATGTTGGGAGGAAGTTAAACATCAGGGAATTTTGCTGGTCGTGATGGTTCATGCCTGTAATCCCAGTACTCTGAGAGGCCGAGGCAGGTGGATCACTTGAGCTCACAGGTTTGACACTAACCTGAGCAAAAGCAAGACCCTGTCTCTAAAAATAGCCGAGTGTTGTGGAGGGCACCTGTAGTCTTAGCTACTCAAGAGGATGAGACAAGAGAATCTGTTGAGCCCAAGAGTTTGAGGTTGCTGTGAGCTATGACACCACAGCACTCTACCGAGGGTGACAGAGTAAAGATTCTTGTCTCAAAAACAAAAAAGAAAAAATAGAGAACAGGACCAGTTCCAGGAGCAGCCTGAGGTATTTACCTCTCCAAGGAGGCAGAAGATGACGGGCTAACACCCATGCAGGCCACACCTGACCCAGTGCTCTCCCAACCGACCCACGACTGAACAGCATCCACACAGCCATAAGCTGAAAAGCCCCTACATGGGCTATTAGTAAAAACCCCTCTTACCATGTTGTTTTCGAGGTTTTCACCATCTTTTAACTTCACCGGGTCGATCTCACAAGACTTGTGGCTCTGGCATATCTGGAGGCAGCATTTAGAACAGGCTCTGTGAGGAGAGCTCTGGGGCCAGACAGGAGTAGGGAGCAGTGGTCTAAGGCCTCCCATAGACAGGGAGCACAAGCCCTGTTCAGAAAACTGCTGCAGAGCTCCCCTGCGCCCAGCCGCCAGCACCGAGCAGGTACCAGATTGGGGCGGCAAATGGCCCGTGACCCAGCTGTGTAGGAGACATCCTGGTACCCACCCCACAGTGTCTGACAGACAAGTGAGAAGTCAACAGCAAAAACCTGTGTGCCAGGTAGGGCACACAGCCCTCGCTGCTACCAGACACATGGAACCTTCTCGGAGAGTGACCCACGTTAGTTCACAAGGAACCAGGCTTCCTGAGATTTGGTAATATTTTCACTTCAAAGTGCTGCCATGATTTTGCCCACAGGTAAATCAGAATGCTATTTTATATAGCATTTGTAAAGGGCATGTTTTTACAAAACTGTTCTGGGGAATGATGCCTGACACAGGCCTCACTGTGGTGAGGGCCACATGAAAGGGAGTATGTGGTCAGAGTTTGTTGGCAGCCAGTACCCTGGGTAGGGACAAGGCCCCAGGCCTGCAGTGGTGGACATCATATAGCCACCAGGCTCAGGGGAGCATGTGGAGAAAGATGGTATCCCTGGGAAGAGCCAGGCTTTTGTGGGGTATCCTTCTGTTTTTAGCAGAATGATGGATTTTTCTTAAAATTTTTTTTATTTGACATAACAGGGGAGATTCTGGAATACCCACAGAACGTCCTCTCCAAAAAGCTAACAAAATGTTGTCTGCTCCCTGGCCTATCCTCATGGAATCTGCACTCTGCCCCTAGAAGCAGCTCAGCCAGCTGGAGACCCACCTCCTCGATGGCAGGCTTCAGTGTGACATGTAGGTAGTGCATACCCGCCAGTTTCATCGTCTCGTCAATGCACTTGGATGTTAGTGAGTTTCCACGGAAAATGGTGTTGGGGTCCCTACGAAAAAGTTTTGGAGGCATTTGTCTCCCTGTGATCCCAAAGCTCTTGTGGGAGCAGAGACTGACCCTGAACACCTGTTATGGGACATGGAGACAAGGGCTTGGATGGGTCTGCTTTGGGAACTTTACCAGGAGCCCAGGCCAGGGAGGTGTTCAAGGCACTTCCCACAGCGTGAGCCCCAGATCAACAGGGGCAGATGCAACAGCACCACCCATGTGACCAACTGATTCCAGACACATACTGGCCCTTCCATCCTATTACCTTGCCCCTCTGAAGTGCTGAGGAGCAGAGGCCAAGTGGCCAGCACGTGGGACCTCGTGTGTCTTCTAGGCCCTAAGGAAATAGGGCCCCTCTATGGCCCTGGACTCTACATGTCTCTCAAAGGGGAACCTGAGGTGCCTCCAGCATGGATGCTACTGTTCCTGAGTCCCTGCTCACCCCTCCCACTCAGGGTTTCTAAGAGAAATGGTGCTTTTGATAAAGTCCCCAGATGTGCGTGAAAGAAAACTGAGTACATGCACAGGGAGCCCCCCACCTGCCCCGACTAGGCACTCACTGGGTCCTCTGCACCTCAGCACTGGCGATGGCACAGACGAAGGGCACCACCCTACCCGCGTGCAAGAGGAGCCGCACCAGTGGCACTGCCGCTTCCTGCTTCTCCCTGCACACCTCGCCCAGGATGTGGGCTGCTGATGCTGAGACAGGCTGGGGATAGGGACAAGGCCAGTCACTATGGTGGCAGTCAGGTCACCCCCAGGGACCCTTACCCTCCACCCCGTGCCATGGAGACAGAAACACACACAGGTCACAGAAACCCATATAAACAACTCTGCCTCCTACCCCAACCCCAATCCAGGCAGCACAAGACCCCTGAGCCCAGGAGTCCCTGGCTAGGGCCACACCCAAGGCAGTTGGGAGGTTCCCAGAACTGCCAGGTTCGTGGTGTGCTAACTCCAAAGGGAGTTAAGCAAAGGGAGCCAAGCTACCTGGGTGTGAAGGGCCAGGCCTGGTGCAGGTGAAAATCACCCACTGGGAGGGGCCAAAAGGTGCTGAGCCAGGCAGGTGGGCAGGGACAGGTAGGGGGCAGGGCCTCAGGGGGTTGGGTCTCAGGGGAGGTGGCAAGCTTTCAGGGGGTTGGTTGTGTGGATGGACTAGGGCAGGTTACCCACACCCAGAGATTTTCCAGCTAACACAGGCCATCCAACTCAGACAAATACCTCCACGTCTGCAGACTTCAACAGCAGCTCCCGCAGAGGGCTATAATAGTTGGAGGAAAACACATGGTCTTCTGTGTATACCACATTCAGTCTCAGGGACCCCAGGTCATCTGGCTTTGGGCTCTTACTACTGCTGTCCCGGGGTTGGAGGAAGTACCTGTGAAGGAAGGACATAGGAGATGGCAGCCTGGGGCAGGGTCCCTTCAATGGGCTGACCTCTCCAGGCAGCCCAGCAGCCTCTGTTGGGACTGTCACATGTCGGGGTCTGAGGCAGGTGGCCAGGGTCACAGGGTCTGGTCACCTGGAATTTCCCCAGGGCAGTTTACTATTGGGCTGATGAGAAGCAGAGGGGGCAGAAGGGCAGGGAATGAGTCTGCTGGGAGATGCATACAGGGGTTAGGAAGCATGCAAAGAGCAGAACAGAATCGAATTATCTAAACTTGGTGTGGGGTGGCTTTTGATGTCAGAGGGGAAGGTGACCTTGTACTGATAGGCCAGGCCACCCACGTGGGCACACTGTCCCCAGGGCCGTGTTCCCTGATGTCTACGTTTCAATCTTTGATCTACCCAGGACAGTCACTGAAACCACAATGCTCTGACAGTACTGGTCAGGTGGCGTGCCACCTCAAATGGTCAGCACTTGTGCCTGAGGCACTTGGCCACCTGGGTCTTCCAGGGCTTTCTGTGGGCTGCATGACCAAGGGCTCAGCACAAGCAGAGAACTGCATGTGACTGGGGCCCATGCTGTCACATATCCAACACCCTCTTAGCAACAGAAAGTGCCGTGAGCATGATCACGGGATACTGGAGCTGTTGGATATGCTGTTGGATGTGCTGTTTGTCTGTCAGGGAAGCCATGGCCTAATCAAACAGAGGCCACTCCAAACCCAAAACATCACTCCCTGGAGAAAACAGGACACCAGGGTGCAGCTGCAGAGATACCCTCATGTCTAGATGCAAGAAGTGAAACCCCCCCCCCCATCACATGGTCCTGCCTACTGCACTCAGCAGGGGATGAAAAGGAAGGTGTGAATGCAGCTCTGGGCAGAGCCTGCTGTGAGGCATGGACTTTGTTCACTGCACCCTGCCAGCTGCCACCCCTGGCAGGTGGCCCCAGAGCTGTCTCACAGATGGAGTAACACTTTCACCCATCTCCTGCTCTTTGCTTTCTCACCATCATGGCCCACAGCACTTGGTGACCATGGGCCACCCGCTCATCAGTACCCCACAGCCAGGCAGACCGTGAGATGACAGCAAGCGGGCACCGGAAGAGCGACTGGTAGTCTCAAGCCTCTGCTCTGCTGCCTGGAGGTGGCCCCACTGGTGGGCATCTCTCTGGCCAATGCTGCCCCTTACCAAGCCTTATAGCAGCTAGACTGGCGCAGGACTCGGAGTGGGATCCTCAGCTCTCCCAGAAACTCGTCTCCAAACTTCAAGTTGCTGGCGTTCCAGAGGTCGACTCTGAAAGTGACATTAGGCAGCTCTTATCAGGGAGAGCGGCAGGCAGGGCCTGGGTAGGGTGGCTACCAGGAGGTCCCAGCTGAGCTAAAATACGCCAAACAGGTAGTGGTTCCAGTGTGATGGACATGCAGAGTCCACGCCCACCTAGAAGCTTGTGGCCCAGCTCAGTGACAAGACAGACCCACTGGACACTGTTGCAAGGCCAGCAGGGGCCCAGCTGAGGCTCCATTGCTGCCCTTAGGGCCCAGGAACGGCAGCTGCAGTCCCCCTCAGAGACCAAGTGGCCAGGTCAGAACCCTGCGTGGACGATGCACTCACCAGGCCCAGCCGAGAGCACCCGGAAGAGACAGTGCCCCTTGAGTGACCAGGAGCCCTGGCCCCCATCACACAGAGATATGCCTCCCCCAATCACAGAGGGACTAGTCTGGGACCAGCATACCCACAGGCCGTGGCTGGGTCTCAAACACCTTTACAATGTTTGGTTTCCTGAAAGAGCACCCAGAGCTCTGAGGAGCCTGGCAACTTCCAGCGGCTCTGTCCCCTCAGATCTGACAGATACGGGAGCTAACCAGCCTGCAGGGTGGGTGTCCCATAGCTAGGGCCTCACCAGCCACCACCCACGGAGCTGAAGACCTGGCAGGCAGATCTGACCACACTGGCAGTGGTGGCACTGTCCAGACACTTGCCAGTCCCCTAGCCCTGCAAATCCCAGCAAGAGCAGCTGCACCTCTCCAGGACACCTGGCCCTAAAGGAAGTGGGTCTACACTGCAGGTATCAGGAAGCCCCCAGGTTCTGTACCGAAGGTCAGCCTTGAGATGGCTTGTAGCAGGAGCTGAGCCCTCCCCAGCTAGCCAAATCCTCCCCCTGGGCCTCAAGCTCTACCCAAGAAGTGCTGCCCCCGAGGGTGTGACCGGCCATTTGACTGGGAGCCCTTCTACAAAACCACCTAAAGAAAGCAGGTGTCTCCTGGCAAAGATGGAGAGAAGCAGGGGACAGAGAGCCGCTTGGGAGTGCCCACACTGTGCATGAAGAACTAGCCAGAGTCTACAGCGGACAGGAAGCATTAGTTGGTCAGAAGCAAATGGGAACCAGGGTTATTTTCATGAGGATGGGCCCCACAGGAGTCTAGGAAGGGACATCCTGGGCTCTCTCCTTCCATGGTCCTCCCTGGAAGACCTGGGTTCTGTGACATGGCTTGACAGACCAGGACAGTGAATGCAGGGTCAGACACAGGTGTTTACAGGCGGGAACACCTGTAATCTCCTGAGGGAACAGCACTCACACAGGCACTACCAGACTGCCAGGCTGTGTACGTAGTCGCCAGAGCCAGATCCCACCAGCGGCTTTGACCAGTGTGTGGCCACTGCGGCCACGGATGCGCCACCTCACAGGCACTACATGACAGCAGCCTTTTGCCCCTCACCTCTCAGAAGGTGTCGCAGAGCAAATCGCAAGCCCAGGCCTACCCATCTGTATAGTAAGTGTCTTTTCAACCCAATGTCCAAACATCTGAGAAGTTTGTGACAAACACTCTTATTCTGACCACAACCTCCACTGTCCTAGCGTTGGAATTACTGAGGAAGTAGAAATCTACTTCTGCCATGACCATCTTTTACGAGATGGGGCTCAGATGGAACCATCCAGCAGGAGCCTCACCCGGCCTCTCACACACCTGATCTCCAGCTTGTCCACATCTTCCTCCTCAAAGTCAAAGTGCGACTTTTTGCTGTAGCTGCAGGGTCTAGTCACCTGCAATAGAGGAGAGAAGCAGTCAAGCCACACTCCAGACAGGGGCAGAGGCCAGGGCTCAGCCCCAGCTTCCAGGGGGTTGAGAACAGGGCTGTGTTCCCCACTCACCTGGCAGGAAGGGGAAGGGGGACTGGGAGTCAGGCCTGAGTGTGGGAGTTGCTGCCACTGTCTGCTTATAGTACACTGAAGGGCCAACTCCAGGGCTCTGAAGGCCAGGCAGGAACTTGTCCGAGGCACCAACCCAGGCTGTGGCCGGTTCTCAGTCAGCAGGTACCCGAGCTGCCCCTTGACTCGAAACTACCCTGGGACAAGTCTCCCTGTCTGGCAGGTCCCACCCCCCTTTGCTCCTAATGCTCTCAATCCCCCCACCCCCTTGCAGGGAAACGCTCATAGCTAGACCCAGCATCAGGTGGCTGTCCCCTGGCATCTGGGAAGGGGTGAGAAAACCGATGGGGCTAGGATACTCCATCTGCCAATAGGGCACGCAACTGGGGGCTGAGCCTCAGCATCTACCAGCAGCGGCCTAGGTGAACCCACCTACTTCTAATTGCCTCCTAACCCCTGCCAACCAATGAGAGTCACCTGGTGTGTGTGAGAAGGGCTCCCTCCTGCCTGGCCTCCCCTGCCCACCCATCTCGGGGGAGCAGAGGTGATGGTAATTTAGGGGAGGCTGAGGCAGCAGCATCACTTGAGCCCAGGAGTCCAGACTGTAGTGAGCTGCTGCGATGAGACCCCTGTACTCCAGTCTGGGCAATAAAGCAAGACCCTGTCTCTTATTCTCTTATATAAAAAAAAAGAAAGAAGAAAGGAAAGTTTCAGCTTGGACTTCTAATCCCGAATCTGACACTTACTCCTGCCGCTTACATCACAGAACCTCTGAGCTGTGACTTTTTGACAAAACGCAAGCAACAGTTGCTTTGGAGGCCACAGCGAACCCTCCACACCTCATTCCTAGCACTATCCCATCTCATAGCAGCTGCCTTGGCAGGGGCTGTCTGACCCTCACGTAGCCACCATCCATTCTGACTCCAAAACCCTGAGCCCCACCGGCCCTGTCTCTGCCTCTGGCTAAAGTTTCTCTTCCCACAGACACTCCCAGAACCCACCACCACCATGCAGCATTGCCTGAGACTGCGCAGTGAGCCCCTCACCCACCAGGCTGTTCCTACAAGGCCACCCTCTCTAGAAAGGCCCCGCTCTCTGTCCAGCACAGTGCAGTCATCATCTGCCTCCCATACTGGCCAGCAAGATGGCCATGGCCTTGTCTGCTGCCTCCCACCTGTGTACCTGTCATCTCCAGACCAGGCAGTGAATGAAGCAGCTCATATGGAATTCAAAATAATTTCATTTAGATGTTTCATTTGATAAGTCTAGTTGTTTTTCCTGGAAGAAAATGTTCTGGAAGCTACTTCCATGGAAATGGAAGGTATTTTTCCCTTGTTTGTTCCCGAAGGAGGTAGCAGTCTGCCCCTTGGACCGCTGGACTGAGTCAGAACCAGCTGGGGGGCACCTGACCGTGGCTCCAACTTGCTCTGAGTCATCACATTAACCCAGGGGTGATAAGACGCAGCAGAAACATACAGCAGTCCCATAGCTCAGCTGGGACCTCCTGGTAGCCACCCTGCCCACCCTGCCCAATGGAGACAGTGGGCCACAGAACAGCAGGTGTGGACCCTGTGCCCATACACCTGGCTCTAGGTGGACCCTCCTTCCCCGATGTGGGCTGTGCCAGGAATAGCCTGGAGGCCATACAGCCTTGGATCCAGGACTCATAGGACAAACCTTAAAGTCTCTGGCCAAGAGCTGCCACCACCCAGATGATATAGGACAGGTGGCGACCCAGCCAGCTCAGCCGAGCTGATCTGGAAGACTGGCCATCTCTACCTTGGTGGTGTTGGTGCAGCGGCAGCCAGC